>BQKN01062523.1:0-25209 GCA_022839385.1 Asparagus kiusianus
AAAGTTTCCTTTGTAGAGGGTTGTGTTCTTCAAATTCCATCAAAGTGCCTTTCATTAGAAACTTATTAATAAATTAATTAAGATTGGGGCCTAACCATCCTCTCTTAATTAACAACGCCTTTTGGGAGCATGTATTGCTTATTTCTGATGTTTGGCAGCCTTTATACCCATATGAACTCATACCTGTATAAATTTACCCTTATTCAAACTTGATGACAGCGCTGTACCGCTTGGGTACGAAATTTTGTCTCGAATATTTCCAGATGAAAAATTCTACTTTTCCACTGGGGTTAATTGTGTGTAGAACCAATGTTACAATCACCCAATTGAGAACAGACCCTCTATAGTTCTATTTTTTCGAATAGGCCCCCTTGCATGAACTTCTTTTACTCTTAAAATTGTTTAAGATGTTTGAGGATGCGGGTAGGCCCTAATAGTTCTATTGATGATGACAGACCTTCAATTGCTCAATTTTTTAAAAACTTTTGAAAGTGTCGAAAAAGTTTACTATAGGGTTGTATCCGTAGCTGAGTCAATACTATAGGGTGTCTATCAGCCGCAAATAGAACTGAAGGAGGGTCTATTCACAATTGGGTGATGGGAAAGGGGGTATATTCTTAAGTAACCCTTTCCACTATAAGCCTTACACGTATAAAGAGGGTATCTAATGTCGTCTTATTCTAGCAACAAAGGTTAACAGTCAACACTTTGCTTCCGCTAGTCAAATGCTTCTTTTTCTCTTTTCTGGAGGCTAATCTAGGAGAGGTCATCCAATTAAAAAGTCCGTGTGATTCCAAGAAAATATCATTCTCCTTTAAAGGTCATTCAATGTTTTTATTTTATTTTTTTTTTGGCCCCCTCTTTTCACTTTATCATTTGTGTGCATCCCACTATTCCTACATATGTTGCATATATTTCACACGTGAATCACAAACTTTGCACACCAGCTATAAATTATTGGGTAAGCGGTGATGTGTGCAACCTGAAGTCTCCTTTATGCTTCTGGCTAGTCTTCGTTTAGGACAGCTGATTCTTTATTATTATTATTATTATTTGTAATTCTGCTGCCGTCACATAGAACAATCACCTTTAGATTAATCAAACCGACCCACTACCTCTTTTTTTTTGCCTAATTTTCTTCTAGAACAATAGGAAGGAGACCCTTCCCAATTTGGCAGTTTATAGCGTCATTCCATTTCCACTATTGACAGCTTTGATATCCAGAGCATGAGCCTGGAAGTTAACATGAACAAAAAATGGCCACCGCTGTTCCTTCTCTTCTTCTTCAATCTCTCAACTCACTCATCTTCAACGGACAGCATCACCGTGAAAGCGTCAATTTCAGATGGCCAAACCCTGATATCTGCTGGGGGGGATTTTGAACTTGGTTTCTTCACGCCGGGTGTCTCCCGAAACAGGTACTTGGGTATCTGGTACAAGAATATCCCAGTTCATACAGTTGTGTGGGTAGCAAACAGAGAAAACCCGATTTCTGATTCTACCAGCAATCTGACAAT
Source organism: Asparagus kiusianus (assembly GCA_022839385.1). Lineage (NCBI taxonomy): Eukaryota > Viridiplantae > Streptophyta > Magnoliopsida > Asparagales > Asparagaceae > Asparagus > Asparagus kiusianus. Next base: position 1,518 of record BQKN01062523.1, read on the forward strand.
GCAAAACAATGGAGGTCTCATCCTTCAAAATGCGACGGGTTCGATCCTCTGGTCGACTGGCTCGTTGAATCTCACCAGCCCAGTTGCTCAACTGTTGGATTCAGGAAATTTTATCGTAAAAGATGCAAGCTATGATTCACAAAAAATAGCCTGGCAGAGCTTTGATTATCCTACTGATACTCTTCTGCCGGGCATGAAGCTTGGATGGAACCTGAAGACTAATCTTGACAGGTATCTTACTACGTGGGAAAGCAATGAAGATCCTTCGGTCGGTGACTACTCGTTCAAATTGGACCTCCATGGGTCACCGGAGTTCTACATATGGAACGGGTTAACGAAAATTTATCGGAACGGGCCTTGGACAGGATATGATTTCAGTGGTGAACCTGAAATGGAGTACAATAATGCCTTCAGCTTCGAGTTCGTCTCCAATGAGGATGAAGTATACTATACGTATAAAATTTTAAATAGCTCAGTTATTTCGAGATTCGTTCTGAATCAATCAATGATCCAAAGGTATGTTTGGATTGATTCACAAGAATCTTGGTTCTTATACTGGTCAATGCCAAGGGACAGATGTGATTTTTATGCTCAATGTGGTCCTTATGGAGTCTGCAACTCGAACAACTCACCAGTTTGCAATTGTTTGAAAGGATTTGTACCCAAATCACCGCAGAACTGGAATATGAGAGATGGTTCAGGTGGATGTGTGAGGAGAACACAGTTGCAATGTCAGAATCGAGACGGGTTTTTTAAGATGAGTGGACTGAAGCTCCCTGATACTTCTCAGGCCACTGTCAATAAGAGCATGAGCCTCGATGAGTGCAGGCTAAACTGCTTGGCTAATTGTTCTTGTACGGCTTTTGCGAATGCCAATATCAGTGATGGTGGGAGCGGTTGTATCACTTGGAGAGGTGATCTGATTGATATCAGACAGTTTGAAGAAGATGGGCAGGATCTTTACATAAGACTGGCTGCATCAGAGCTCGGTGAGTGCGCTAATTCTCATATTTGAAGTTTATCAAATTGCATACAAAATTAGACGATTCATTCATGTTGAGGTTGTGGACACAGATTCAGACAAAGGAAACTCAGAAAGTAAGGAAACTGTGATAATTATCATTGTCATCATAGCCGCAGTGTTGCTTTTGTTGGGGTTCTGTGGATGCTGCGTCTTGAAGAAGAAATTGAAACGTCATTGTATGTTAACCGATTTCTCTGAATTTATATTTATGTTTTCATATGAACTCATATAATCTTACTATTTTTGTAGCTTCTCGTCGAGCAGGTTGTATGAGAAGCACCGGGAACTTGCAGTTGTCATTTAGTTCTATCAGCACTGACCAAAGACCCAGTAATGAACTAGATCTTCCTTTATTTGATCTACACACCTTATTGTTGGCTACAAACAATTTCTCAATCGCTAATAAGCTTGGTGAGGGGGGATTTGGTGCTGTTTACAAGGTAAAATACATTGCATAAGTAAGTATTTTCTTTCGGCGTTCTACCTAACTGCAGGAATAACATGTTATGAGTAGGGTAAGCTTGGAGACGGACAGTTCATAGCTGTAAAGAGGCTATCCGAAAAGTCATTACAAGGGCTTGAAGAGTTCAAGAATGAGGTTATGTTGATCATCAAACTTCAGCACATTAATCTTGTCCGGCTTTTAGGTTGCTGCATTCAAGGGGAAGAAAGGATGCTAATCTACGAGTATATGCACAATAGAAGTTTGGACACCGTTATTTTTGGTTGGGCCTTGCTCTTCATTCTTTTTAACAGTAAAGGTGCAGCTAGTCTGAGAAATTGACTTCAATAAACAACTTTACAGATAAATCGAAGTCAAGACTGTTAAACTGGCAGAAGCGCTTCAAAATCATTGCGGGAATAGCCCGAGGACTTCTTTATCTTCATCAAGATTCAAGGCTCAGAATTATTCATAGGGACCTGAAGGCTAGCAACATCCTTCTCGATGATGATATGAACCCAAAAATTTCAGATTTTGGTGTTGCGAGAACATTTGGTGATGGTACAGACGAACATACCAAGAGACTAGTCGGGACACTGTAAGCATAATGTGCAATATTTATTCTTAAGTTTCGGACTTGTATAATTATACTAATATAGGCATGCAGTGGCTATATGTCTCCAGAGTATGCAATGGACGGCATTTTTTCAGTAAAAAGCGATGTCTTCAGCTTCGGGGTCTTAGTCTTAGAAATCTTAAGCGGCAAGAAGAACAAGGCAACATATTATGCTGAGCCCCAACTCAACCTCCTAAGTTATGTAAGTAACAGTAACTGCAGGTGCGAGTCTTTCGCTATATATTGTGTTCAGATGCTCAATTGTTGATTGAAATATTACAGTCATGGAAACTGTGGAAGGAGGGAAAATGCTTGGAACTGTTAGATGAATCAATTAGCACTCCTGCTTCAATTCCTGAAGTTGTGCGATGCGTGCAAGTAGGCCTTTTATGTGTTGAGGAAAGGGCAGAAGATAGGCCAGATATGTCTCTGGTAGCATTGATGCTAGGTGCACAAATGAGTCTGCCGCAGCCAAAACCGCCTGGTTTTTGCACCTACAGGAGTTCGGTGGATACGGAGTTTTCTTCGAGCTGTACTGTCAATGATATAACAGTTACAATGATGGAGGGTCGGTAAATTGTCATACATTGCATTGTGTATTCAAAAGGTTTCGCGGTTTTCAGAGGTTGGTACTGTTGGAAACAAGTAGAGATCTTACTGGTTTGACGAATTTGATGTGTTGAACATCACTGGCGAATTTTCTGTCAGAAATCTCAATTGGCATATGAAGGAGGTATTGAGTGATCATAGAGCGGAATATCTTGTAATATCTTGTTCATCAGTCTCAAATTCGTTGTACCAAATCTGCTTCATTGAAATTAGATATTGTCTTTACAAAAATAAAATAAATAAAATAAATAAAGGGTGTTTGAGATATCGGTCCCACATATCTCATCAATTAGGATACAGATCCCCCATATCATTAAATTTGGTAAGTCAGCTCCTCCTCTCACATATTTAGATACGAGTCCGCTTAATCTCATTTATTTGAATACAAGTTCCCTTAATCTCATATATCTGGTTACAAGACCCTCAAATTATCATATTTGGAAGCAAGTCCCCCGAAACTATTAATTTCTTTGAAACTAATGCCAAGGATTAAGGATCATCCACCTATCACGGCTTAATTATTATGATCGTTGATCATCTTCTGTCAATATGCTTGTTCTTGTTCTCAGACAACCTACCCTCTTGCGAAGTAAAATTAAAGCTTAGCCAATGTATCCAAATAGATGCGTAAATATGAAAAACCCAACTTTTTAATAAAAAAAAAATACGAATTCAAGTCACTAAAGGCGTAAAAGTATATTTTACTTACTTTGTAGGTGACAATGGTTTCCGACACATGCCGTCACTAAATACGCACGTGCAAGACACGTGCATCAGACTGAGCAAATGTAAAATTTCTCAGCGCTTGAAAATTTCTTTTTTCCATTTGCTACTTCGATTCTGAAGCCAAGAAGAGCAGAAGGCAACCCTTTTATTTTCGCGTCATTTTGTCTCCCTGTAAAAGCTAAAATGCGAGCAAAGCTGGAGGTCGAAGAGAAGGGCGAAAAGGGAGTTTGTAGTCTATTGCTTCTTCAATAAGGTAATCCTCTTTGTCTCTACCTTTTTTTTTAAAAAAAAAATTTAATTTCCTGATTATTTGAGGAGTTGGAAGGTTCGGGCATTTAAGTACTTCCTGTTGCTATCAAGTTGAACTACGTTACTTAAGCCAATTCTGATGGGAGGGGGAAAACCTAAACAGATGGATTTTTTTCCTTCCCTGCAAGAGAGAGTAAAACGAATTAGTAACATCTGCGAACTAATGAATTAACAAAAGAGTACGTTAAAATTTGCGTAATCCACTAACATAATAACATCATGATGAGGACATCCAGACGCGTGCACGGGATTTTCGCCGAGTTTATCAGCGTAGGAGACGCCGCGTTTCAGCGTTGTATCAAATCCCTGGTTTTGATTTTCAGTTTATTAGTTATTTCAGTTAGTAGTATTTTAGTTGTAATAGTTAATTTGAATTTTGAGTTTTGGTTTTGGATTTGGTAGTTAATCAGTTTTAGTAACTGACTGATTGTGATTGATTGTGAGAGATTTGAGTGATTTAGGGAATCTTGTATTTTCTATTATATTTAAACACAATTGTAATCAGGATTAATCATTGAAGAATGAAATAAAAATTGTATTGGCTTAATTTAGGTGTGAAACCCTCGGCTGATACTCCTGTTCTTCTCGTTTGTTTTTCCCAGCCGCCAACCCTTCTCTGTTTTCCCTACGTCAAACACCCAGTCGCACAACCTCAACTCTAACCCTTCTTCGTCCTTCTCATCTGTCACCGCCCAGCCTTCCCCTCCCCTTAGCTACCGCCCACTATTATCTCCACAAGCAACTGCACCTAGCCACCTTTCCTCCTGCCTTTGCCCACCTCCATCCGCTGTTACCCCATCCTCAGGCATCCGCCACATCAGCGCCACTCCCTGCCCTCTTATTCTTCCCTGCAGCCACACCCAACCCTCCCTCATCAACCCGTCACTGCCCATTTCCTCAATAGCAGCCGCGCTTCCCCTTCCTTCCCCACACCCCCGACAGTACCCGACACCCGACTTCCCCTCTCCTGCCCTCTTCTTTCCCGACAACCAACACCAACCCCCCTTTCCCCCCTCCTTTAACTGGAGCAGCCACCACCAACAGTGCAGGCGACCACATCGTCCAATCAACACTGCCACTTCCATCGACACTCAGTTTGTCGTCGTCGACGCTCAGTCCGCCATCATCACTGATCGGTTTGCTATCATCCATTTCGGCGTCGTTGCCCGCATCGTCGTCGATTCGAGTCCTGATTCTATAGCCCTTTGGTGAATGGCCGATCCTGAATCTGAAGACGCCTAGTTCGTGTATGATCCAGAGACAGGCGTGGTTGATTTACAGCTCTCTCAGTGGTTCGATTATCAGTCGTTCAAGACCGTAGCCGGATACATTGAGCGCGTGACTCCGCAAATTGCTGAGAGCGTGGAGAGTCGTTTGGGAATCAGCTCATAGCACCGATGCTTCTATCCAGACACGCCGCTTCATCCCAGTTACGTAGCTCTCGGAGAACTTCCGCCATTCAGATTTGGTGTCATCACACCACTTTTTGAGGTCCCTCACGTCGAACTAGTTCAGCCTGACGAAGGTTTAATTTTTTTCGACCCAATATTTTCGGAAGAGCTATTACGTGCGTGTTATTATCAATTTTAATATCAATTACGATTGTGTTGTATTCTGTTTGATTAGTGAGCAAGTGATTCTGTTGCCAAGTATATCCGCAAATCTAAATGTTACAAGTCGAACTTTATTACGATAACGGATCATTATATTTATTTTCTGAATAATTTACAAGGCTGTAAACTTAGTACATTGACAACTTTTGCTTAAAAGTCATCTAGAGCTTCATTTTATTCTCGAGTTTCCTGCCAAGATCGATCGATGATTTGAAGAATCATTGTTATCATTGTTCTTCATACCTGCATATACATTGTTTCACATCATTTTTGGTATCAGAGCGTGGTTCTAGGTTAGAAAATTTTTAGATTAGTTTAATTAAGTGATAAAAAAATTATTATTACCATTCATCTCATTTAGCTGTTAGTGTATACCAATCATCTCATTTAGTTATAGTGCATGCCCACTCGCACAGGTCTACACTATCGATTAGGAGAGTCAAGTGAATTGACTAGTGAGTCCAGCATGTCAGGCAGTATAGAATCCGAACTCCTAAAATTTGAAGAGCTAGCAGGACAACTAGGTGCTGTAGTCCAGGAGTGCAGAACTACCCGTGAGGCCCTGACGGATTTTCAGAATGAAACCAATAAAAGGTTCGTTAGGCTCGAAGAAGCACATGTTGTAACCCCGCCGCCGCAAGGTCAAGGTTATGGACACATTGTTCATCGACCCCCACATCAACCTGTATCTGATCCAGATGCGCAATACCTAAGGAGCATTAAAGTCGAAGCACCGATCTTTGATGGCAAGCTTGACCCATAAGCTTTCTTGGACTGGCTGAAGAATATGAATCGCTACTTCGATTGCTACGTCCTGACGGAACCGCGAAAGGTCAAGTTTACAGCAATGAAACTTACCGGACCAGCCTGCCAATATTGGTCCAATCTCAAAACGTTAAGGCATATTAGAGGTGAGTTACCGATTTTAACTTAGCGAGAAATTGTCGACGAGCTAAAAAAGAAATACCTCCCGCCATCGTTTTATCAGAGATGGCTAGACAAGTGGTACTCAAGGAACCAAATCTGTGAAAAAATATGTTGCTCAATTTGACGAATTGTTTACTCGATACAGCACCATTGAGCAAGAGGAACCAATAAAAGTCTTATCGAAGTTTAGAGCTGGATTGAGAAGTGGCCTCCAAACCGAACTCTTTGCTAGAGGAGTAGATACCCTTGAGAGAACCTACGCCTTAGTTCAAGATTTGGATGAAGCTAAATCCCATTAATCTTATAAGAGTCAAGACTTTCAAACTCATTCCTCCCAGCCCACCCGTGCACCATTGAGCAGTATGATAGCCGTCCAGATTTATACTCGATAGGGTCGAGTTCTCTCCCACCTGGGGAGAACGATGAAGACATCCAGATGCGTACATGGGATTTTAGCCGAATTTATCAGCGTAGGAGACGCCGCGTTTTAGCGTTGTATCAGATCCCTACAATGTGGTTTTGATTTTTAGTTTAGTAGTTATTTTAGTTAGTAGTATTTTAGTTGTAATAGTTAATTTGAATTTTGAGTTTTGGTTTTGGATTTGGTAGTTAATCAGTTTTAGTAACTGACTAATTGTGATTGATTGTGATAGATTTGAGTGATTTAGGGAATCTTGTATTTTCTATTCTATTTAAACACAATTGTAATCATGATTAATCATTGAAGAATGAAATAAAAATTGTATTGGCTTAATTTAGGTGTGAAACCCTAGACTAATACTCCTGTTCTTCTCGTTTGTTCCTCCTAACCGCCAACCCTTCTTTGTTTTCCCTACGTCAAACACCCAGTCGCACAACCTCAACCCTAACCCTTCTTCGTCCCTCTCATCTGCCACCGCCCAGCCTTCCCCTACCCTTACCTTAGCTACCGCCTACTATTATCCTCCGCAAGCAACTACACCTAGCCACCTTTCCTCCTGCCTTTGCCCGCCTCCATCCGCTGTTATCCTATTCTCAGGCATCTACCACATCAGCGCCACTTCCTGCCCTCTTATTCTTCCCTGCAGCCACACCCAACCCTCCCTCATCAACCCGTCACTGCCCATCTCCTCAATAGCAGCCGCGCTTCCCCTTCCTTCCCCCTACCCCCGACAGTAGCCGACACCCGACTTCCCCTCTCCTGCCCTCTTCTTTCCCGACAACCAGCGCCAACCCCCCTTCCCCTCCTCCTTTAACTGGAACAGACACCACTAACACTACAACCGACCACATTATCTAATCGACGCTGCCACTTCCATCGACGCTCAGTTTGTCGTCATTGACGCTCAGTCCGTCATCGTTACCGATCAGTTTGTCGTCATCCAGCTCGACGTCGTTGCCTGCATCATTGCCGATTCGAGTCCTGATTCCACGACCCTTTGGTGCATGGTCGATCCTGAAGCCGAAGACGCCTAGTTCATGTATGATCCAGTGACATGTATGGTTGATTTACAGCTCTCTCACTGGTTCGATTATCAGTTATTCGAAACCGTAGTCGGATACATTGAGCGTGTGACTCCGCAGATTACCGAGAGCATGGAGTCTTTTGGGAATCAACTCGTGGTACTGACGCTTCTATCAAGACACGCTGTTTTATCCTAGTTACGTAGCTCTCGGATGAGAACTTCCGCCACTCAGATTTGGTGTCATCACACCACTTTTTGAGGTCCCTCACGTCGAACCAGTTCAGCCCGACGAAGGTTTAGTTTTTTTCGACCTAACATTTTTGGAAGCGCTATTGTGTGCGTGTTATTATCAATTTTAATATCAATTACGATTGTATTGTATTCTGTTTGATTAGTGAGCGAGTGATATCGTTGCCAAGTATATCTGTAAATCTAAATATTACAAGTTGAACCTTATTACGAGTATGGATCATTACATTTATTTCCTGAATAATTTACAAGGCTGTAAACTTATTACATTGATAACATTTGCTTAAAAACCATCTAGAGCTTCATTTTATTCTCGAGTTTCCTACCTAGATCGATCGCTGTTTTGGTGAAGCATTGATGTCGCTATTCTTCATACATGCATACACATTGTTTCACATCACATCATCCCTACAATTGTTAATTTGGCCTAGTAAAGACATTACACGAGAAAAAAAGTAGAGGATACAGAATATAGAAAAAGAAAATAAACTTTATTACAGGTACTCCAGGTTGCCAATAATGGGGGTATTTATTCAAATTTAAATGTTTTCACTTCCCTTTCCATAGAGCTCTGCACCTGGTGTTGCCTTTCACTCATCAAAGATCAACAAGGCAAATAATATTATAATCAAAGAAGAAGACAGGCCACCACTTCCTTCTCTTTCTTTGCTTCCTTACCCCAAATTCCTCCCTTTTTCCAGCTCAGATGTTGACCCAAATGGAGCATAATGGTCTTCTTGAATTCCACTATATATATAGTACCATGTGGAGTGACTCTGATCCTGTTGGTTTTTGGAGAATACAACTCTCTACACAAAGGGAACTTTTATTGATAGAACACTAGAGAGTACAACACTTGCTCTTACGAGGACACCTCACTTTCACACAACTCTCTTATTTTGGTGGACACTCACACAAGCCTACACTACACACTCAAACTCTCAAGCTCACTTCTTGTCTGCTTACACAAATGAGAGCCCAAGACCCCTATTTATAGTTGTTTAAGAGGGCTAGGAAGTGTGTGAAAGAATCAATCCTAGCCGTACATTAGTAAGAAGTTTCTAGAAGAATAAATACTAGTCATACACTTGTATCTTCCTAGAAACTTCTTGGTAAATATTTTGTAGGATATTTCTAGAAAGAAGTTTCAGAAAATTGTTCTAGAACAATCTAAGTTAGTGAGGAATTCTAACACTCTCTCTCATCACCAACTTTATTCGCTCTTGCAATCATTCCAAGTCATTCTCGAAATTCTGTCAACTTAGAAGGATTCAAGCTCTTGGTGAAAATGTCCGCTACTTGGTCTTTTCTCTTGATTAATTGCATCTGTATTTCTCCTTATAGCACCTTTTCTCTTATGTAGTGATGATGTACCTCTATGTGTTTCGTTCTCGCATGAAAAACTAGATTATTTGCCAACCGAATAGTTGATTGATTGTCGCAATGGAGAGGTACCGAATAGTCGACTGGCTGATGCCAATTACTCAACAGTTGCAGTAATCATGTGCTCTTGGGCTGCCATTGCTGCTGCTCTGTACTCTGCCTCGGTAGTTAAAAGTGACACTGTCGATTGCCTTTTGCTACACCATGATACTGCTCCTGATCCAAGACTGAATACATACCTTGTTGTTGATTGGCAAGTGTCATGATCTCCAACGAAATCTACATCGCAATGTCCAATGACTTTTAGTGATTCTTCTTTCCTGTATAGTACTCCAAAGTCAAGTGTTCCTTTTACGTACCTCAATATTTGTCAAACTACTCCTAGATGAGGTTGTGTCGGCTTTTGCATAAACCGGCTTGCTACTCCAACTCCAAATGAGATGTCAGGCCTTGTAATAGTTGGATAGATTAGACTACCTACCAATTGTCTGTATGTAGTCAAATCCTCCAACTCTTGGCCTTTTTCCACACAACTTCTTTCATTTGCCGCCATAGGAGTTGTGATTGACTTGCACTTTAGCATCCTAAATCTCTACAGGAGATCTTTTGCACACTTGTGTTGGTGCAAGAATATCCCTTCTTCTAATTGTTCTACCTCAAGTCCAAGAAAGTGTTTGAGCTCTCCAAGTTCTTTCATTTGGAATCGTACCGCCAAATTCTCTCTAATTCGACGAATTTCTAGTTCATCATCTCCAGTGATGATAATGTCATCTATGTACACTAGCACTATTGCTAGTCTCCCTTCTTCAAATTTTACGAACATGCTTGAATCTGCTGGTACTAGTGCATATCCATTATGCACCAAAAATTCTGTCATCTTACCATACCATGCTCGTGGAGCTTGTTTTAGTCCATAGAGAGCTTTTCTCAACTTACAGACATATTATGCTATTGCATTTTTTAAATATTTAATATCTTTTTTCTTAAATAATTTGATTTTAGTAAATTAAGTGACATATAATGATCAGATATCTATTACCAAGTATACAGAAGTTACAACACCAACAATTTAGTTTTTTCAGAGTTTGCAGTTAGCATATGGTTTGATAACATCACATTGAATTGTGTTAGATCATCAAATAAAGTACCAATTAAAACGAATGCTAAAGGCTTAGTGTTCCATTTATGAAAATGGCCGACCTTTTTGTTCCTCTCAGTTACTATTCTACATTGCCTTGCTTTGATTGAGCTTTCTTGAATACTGCACTCATATCGAAAATAATCCATTCATATTCAACTTTGGTGAAGATCTTTATACGGTTAAGTATGCTCCTATGTCCTCAAATCCTGAAGCTTGGTGCCTTTAAACGTAATAACATATACAGGGAGGATATAATTTCTGTTATTTTGATACAGGGAAAGGAAGAGGTGCATAATTGGATTGGAAGACCCAACACCAAATTATTATAGGGATGGCTCGTGGACTTACTCTATCTTCACCAAGATTCCAGATTCCGAATCATTCACAGGGATCTTAAAGCCAGCAACATTCTTCTGGATAAAGATATGAACCCCAAAATTTCAGACTTTGGCATGGCTAGAATCTTTGGTGGGGATTAAACAGATTTCAATACGAGAAAAGTTGTGGGGACATAGTAAGTACAAGTCCACAACATTTATTTACTTAGATTCACCAAAATGATAAATGAAATTGACAACAATCCTGTTTTATGATGGGATACAGTGAACATGTCTGCAGAGTATGCAACGGACGGTATCTTCTCAATGAAGTTGGACGTATTCAGTTTTGGTGTGCTAATACTTGAAATCATAAGTGGAAAGAAGAACCAAAGGGAGTATGCCTGTCCTCCCCACATAAACCTTGACGCACATGTAAATGACAAACTTTAGATCTCTACTTAATTTTGCTTTGAATTTGATCAAAACCGAAACCTGAGAAAGTTTGGATTTGGAAACAGGCATGGAGTTTGTGAAATGAAGGTAGGAGCTTGCAACTAGTAGATGAATGGATGAGTTGCTCATTTCCAGCAAACGAAGTACTAAGGTGTATAAAACTGGGCCTATTGTGTGTGCAAGAAAACCCCAACAACAGGCCATTGATGTCGTCAGGTGTTATGATGTTCGCAAGTGATTTTGAATCAGTGCCGCAACCTAAGAAGCCTGGATTTGTATCACACGTAGGTCCCTTGGAAGTAGACACACCCTCAAGCAATCAAGATTCTTCTACATCAAATGAAGTGAGTATTACCATTTTAGAACCTAGATAGATTGTCAGACTGTTGAGAAGTTTTTGAAACTACTGGTTTTTCTTTTTTTTCTTTCCTTTGTGCAGGATACTTGAGGAATACTTCTTATTTTTTCAAGCACCCATGTGTTGCTTTAGATTTGTGAATTGATAGATGTTGAGGTTTTGGAGTAAAGGTTACCTCTATATTCTCAGTGTACATTATTTTGGGATGAGTTATTTGCAGTAATATGGCATCTAATTTGTTGCATAAAATTTTCACAATGGATGAGATCAATTTGACGTTTCCGTGAGTCTAAAATTGAAGAATTAATTTCATTGGTGATAAAAGCGGTAAGAACCAGCCATCTCGCCTTTCATTAGAAGGTTATCAATGAACCTAAACAAAGATTAGGGCTTAAGAACACCTATTGGAAGCATGCATTGTTTGTTTCTGATGTTTTGCAGTTTTTATACTCATATGATTTATAACTCTGTAAGTAAACATTTTTCCAAAATCCACAGAAGTCTTATACTGCTTTGATACTAAATTTGTCTCGATTGTCAATACTTGGCTTCTTGCTTGTCAAATACTTGTTTCTCTTCGTCTTTCTTTTCTGGAGGCTAATCCAGGAAAGAAACTTACTATGCCTGCATTCATGATTAAATAGATTCACCCTGTGCAGTCAATATGGATTCAAACTGTTCAGTCTAAGTGATTCCATAAAATTGTTCTACAGCATGAACATGAGAAAATTTCATCTTTTTGCATAATTCAAACCGATTATTGTAATTTTTGTCTCTTAAGTAGTTGATTAATATTATTCTCCTGAAAGTTCATCCTTTTATTTTTTTTTTGTAACTTTTTTTATTTGTTTTAATCATTAGGATGTTGAAAAAGAAATGTATCATTGGGGAGGTGGGCTTCCCACTGTCCCTACCAAATTGCATAGTTCTGACATGAGTCACAGACTTTAAGCAAGAGTAGGTGGTGATGTATGCAACCTGAAATCTCCTCTACGCGCCTAGTCTTTGTTTAGGACAACCAATTCAAATTTTTCTTTGAAATTTTGGTGAATCAACAGTAAGCAGTCACATAGAACAATCACGTCCAGATTAATCAAACCGTCTGTTACCTTTTCTCTCATTTTCCATGTGAAAAGGAGACACTTGTCTTTTTTGGGGGGTTTATAGCGTCATTCCATTATTGACGACTTTCTAAGCCTAGGTATCTCAACCATGAACCTGGGAGTTATGAAAAATTGGCCACTGTTCCTTCTCCTCTTCTTCAATCTCTCAGCTCACTCCTTTGCAGGGGACAGCATCACTGTGAAAACATCAATTTCAGATGGCCAAAGTCTAATATCTGCAGGTGGAAGCTTCGAACTTGGTTTCTTTACGCCGGATACTTCCAGACACAGATATTTGGGTATCTGGTACAAGAGTATCCCAGTTCATACAGTAGTGTGGGTAGCAAACAGAGAAAACCCAATTACTGATTCGATCAGTAATCTGACAATGCAAAACAATGGTGGTCTCATCCTTCAAAATGCAACTGGTTCGATTCTCTGGTCGACTGTCTCATTGAATCTCACAAGCCCAGTTGCTCAACTGTTGGATTCAGGAAACTTTATCATAAAGGATGTGAGCAATAGTTCAGAAACAATAGCCTGGCAGAGCTTCGATTATCCTACTGATACACTTCTGCCAGGCATGAAGCTTGGATGGAACCTGAAAACTAATCTTGACAGGTATCTTACAACATGGAAAAGCAATGAAGATCCTTCAGTTGGCGACTACTCGTTTAAACTAGACCTCCAGGGGTCACCAGAGTTCTACATATGGAATGGTTTAACGAAAATTTATCGGAATGGGCCTTGGACAGGGTATGATTTCAGTGGTGAGCCTGAAATGGAGTACAATAATGCCTTTAGCTTCGAGTTCATCTCCAACGACGATGAAGTATACTATACATACAAAATTTTGAATAGTTCAGTTATTTCAAGATTTGTTTTGAATCAGTCTATGATTCAAAGGTATGTTTGGATCAATTCACAAGTATCTTGGGTCATATACTGGTCAATGCCGAGGGATGGATGTGATTTTTATGCTCAGTGTGGTCCTTATGGAGTCTGTAACTCGAATCAGTCACCAGGTTGTAGTTGTTTGAAAGGATTTGTGCCAAAATCACCGCAGAACTGGAATATGAGAGACGGGTTAGATGGATGTGTGAGGAGAACACCATTACATTGTCAGAATCGAGATGGGTTTCTTAAGATGAGTGGGATGAAGGTGCCTGATACTTCTCAGGCCACTGTGGATAAGAGCGTTAGTCTCAATGAATGTAGGCAAAATTGTTTGAGTAATTGTTCTTGTATGGCTTTTGCAAATGCCAATATTGGTGAAGGTGGAAGTGGTTGTATAACTTGGGGAGGTGATTTGATTGATATCAGAGAGTTTGAGGAAGGTGGGCAAGATCTCTACATAAGGCTGGTGGCATCAGAGCTTGGTGAGTGTCCTATTTTTTGTATTTGAAGTATATGGAGTTGCAAACAAATTTGGATATTTATTCTTGTTAAGGTTGCGGATACAGATTCAGACAACGGAAACTCAAAAAACAAGAAAACTTTGATCATTATTGTGGCAATCATAGCTGGAGTGATGCTTTTGCTGGGGTTCTCTGGATGCTGTATCTTGAAGAAGGAATTGGAAAGTTACTGTATGTGCACGTGTTTTCTGATGTTTTAGTTGCGCTCTCCTATGAATTTATCTAATCCTACTACTTTCTGTAGCTTCCTGTAGAACAGGTCATATGAGAAGTTTTGGGAAACTACAGTTGTCATTTAATTCTATCAGTACTGACCGCAACTCCGACAATGAAGTACATCTCCCTTTGTTTGATGTGCGCACCATATTGTTTGCTACAAACAATTTCTCAAACACTAATAAGCTTGGTGAGGGTGGATTTGGTGCTGTTTACAAGGTAAAATGCACTGCATAATTTGGTAATTTCTTTTGACATTCTATCTGGAAGGTAAAATACGCTGCATAATTTGTGAGATGCATAACGTAGTAATTTAGTACAGGGAAAACTTGGAGAAGGACAATTCATAGCTGTAAAGAGGCTATCCAAAAACTCATTACAAGGGCTTGAAGAGTTCACGAATGAGGTTATGTTGATCATCAAACTTCAGCACATAAATCTTGTTCGGCTTTTAGGTTGCTGCATTCAAGGGGAAGAAAGGATGCTAATCTACGAATATATGCACAATAGAAGTTTGGACACCATTATTTTTGGTTTGGCCTTGCTCTCTTTTCATTTTCTTTTAAAGTAAAAGTGTAGCTTGTCTGTGACATTTACTTCAATGAACAACTTCACAGATAAATCGAAAGCTAGACTCTTAAACTGGCAAAAGCGTTTCACCATCGTTGCCGGGATCGCTCGTGGACTTCTTTACCTCCATCAAGATTCAAGGCTCAGAATTATTCATAGGGACCTGAAAGCTAGCAACATCCTTCTCGATGACGAAATGAACCCAAAAATTTCAGATTTTGGTGTTGCAAGAACATTTGGAGATGGGAGAGATGAACATACCAAGAGACTAGTGGGAACACTGTAAGCATAATTGCAATCCTTCTTAAGTTTCAGATTTGTATAATTATCCTAACATCGGCATGCAGTGGCTATATGTCTCCAGAGTATGCAATGGACGGTGTTTTTTCAATAAAAAGCGACGTTTTCAGCTTCGGTGTCTTAGTTTTAGAAATCATAAGTGGCAAGAAGAACAAAGCAACATGTTATGCTGAGCCTCAACTAAACCTTCTCAGCTATGCAAGTATCAGTAAGAGTGTTTTGCTATATATTATGCTCTTATGCTCAACTACTGATTGACATATTACAGGCATGGAAGCTGTGGAAAGAGGAAAAATGCTTGGAACTGTTAGATGAATCAATTAGCAGTTCTGATTCAATTTCTGAAGTCGTGCGATGCGTGCAAGTAGGCCTTTTATGTGTTGAGGAAAGGGCAGAAGACAGACCTGATATGTCTCTGGTAGCATTGATGTTAGGTGCAAAAATAAGCCTGCCACAGCCAAAAGCGCCTGGTTTTTGCACCTACAGGAGTTCGGTGGATACCGAGGTTTCTTCGAGCTGTACTGTTAATGATATAACAGTTACAGGGATAGAGGATGAATAAATTCTTGTACGTTGTGTTTCGTATCTTCAAATGTTTCTGTGATTCAGAGGTTGGCAGTGAAAGGGATCTGATGCGTTGAATCTTACTGATCATGAGTTCTCTATCAGTAATTTCATAACGGAGGTATTATGTGACCACAAATAACTGGTTATCTTCTGAACAGGGATTGCTTTTAATTTTGCTTTTGTTCATCAAGTCAGATTCATATTTGCTGGTATTGTTAAGTGAGTTTTAAGAGCTGGTGCTCAAAACTTAACAACAGCCAGTTACTTCTGACAGGGTGAAGAGAAATATAAACCCTAAACAAACGAGTTATCTTTCGAGCCCAAGAGATGGTAAATGAAACAGTAACATCCGCAAATTGATGAATTAACAAAGAGTGCGGTGATCTTTTAACATAATCCCTAGCAATTGTCAATTTTGGCCCGCTGCAGGCATCCCAATATCAGATGAAGAGCCAAAGGAGACTGAATTAATATAGAAAAAAAAAAGAAAATAAACTTTATTACAGGTAGCCAATAATGGAGTCATTTACTCAAATTCAAATTTAAATGTCCTTCAATAATGGAGTGACTCTATTGGTCCTCATTATTCGATAGGGATATTCCGCAACCGAGTGGGATGGACGTATCGAGCCCTTCCATAAAACTAGCTAATGCTCCCTAATATCGCACCAAAACTCTAAATTTGCGATGAATATATTGAAAGATATACGAATAGAATGGGTAGCGATAGATATTGGCAAATGAAATCTAGAATATAGAAACTGATTTAGACGAAGAATCAGCTTGGCAACACAAAGGAATAGGAGGCTCCTAATTTTCGACTGATAAGCTTGTGCACAACTGCATATATTGTCCTTCACAACTTTCTTTCTCAGTTTATCTCCACTAAGCGGTCTAAGCTAGACTCGTTCATAAATTGTCATGGTGATATATGTCACTGACTCCGTAATTAGGAGTGTGAGCGGTGATACTGCATCCAATCATCACAGGATTTAGCTTCTTATGCATTGTTCATAGATGAACTTAAATGATGCTGAACTGAATGAATTTGACGCCTATTGTCAGCCGCTCTTTGTTGACAAATGCAAGTTAGGCACCGAAAGTTGCCGTTTTTTGAGAAAAATGAAAAAGACGGTGGGTCCCACAGTAAAATATTATTAGTGGCGGATCCCACTAACAATATTTTATTTATGCATAGTATTTTCCAAACACTATAAATATGGCCCTAAACTCTTGAGAAAAATTCATCCCAGAAACAACTCCTCTTATAGAAGAGTAAGAGATAAAACACAGAGAGAGTTTGTGAGAGTTCTTGGAGTGTATCTGATTAAGAGAGGGTATTCTCTTTGATCTATTCTTTTGGGATATAAAAGAATTTGGCGGCGTCGTTACACCGTGGAGTAGCTCCGAATGAGTGAACCACATATATTTGTGAGTATTGTGTTTAATATTATGCCTTATTCTGTGTATTATGTTTTCGTTCGAGACGTTATTATTGGTGTGTATCCTAACAACTGGTATCAGAGCCTAACTTAGAGTATATATATCTACTTATTGTATGCTCTGTGGCTGCCACTAAAAGTGGATCCTTCACATCAGAAAATAAGTTAGATTATTATTTACTCTTTTAAGGTAGTAGGCACTATTCACGTGTACATCACTATTCACATGTACAGTACTATTCACGAATACGGTACTATTCACAAATACGCTTCGTGAAAGACGTAATCTTTCGCAATAGGATCTACAGTTAAAGATAACAGGCTTCGAATTGAGAAGTTCGGCGGCCAAAATTTTAGGTATTGGAGGATGCAAATAGAAGACTATTTGTACCAGAAGGATCTCTTCCTACCCCTCCAAGGAGAGACAGGAAAACATGAGAAGATGGACGATGATAAGTGGAAGGTGCTCGACCGTAAAGCACTTGCCACCATCATGCTCAACCTTCACCAGCATGTGACTTACAATATCTCGCATGCGATCACCACCAAGGAGTTGATGGAGGCCTTGGAAGCGCTGTATGAGAAGCCGTCTCCTTCAAATAAGGTGTACCTGATGAAGAAGCTATTCAATCTGAAGATGCAGCAAGGAGCTCACGTGGCAGACTTCTTGAACAAATTTCAGGTTGTTGTGCAACAGCTTGCTGCAGTAGATCTTAAGTTCGACAATGAGATCCAAGCTATTCTTCTACTTTCTTGTCTACCAGATTCATGGGAGAATATGGTGATGCCGGTGAGCAATGCTAATGGCAATGACAAGATGAAGCTCGACACAGTGGTTGGGGCAATTCTGGATGAATAATCTCACCGCAAAGTCTCAGGAGCTGAGACCTCTGGCAGTGGGAGTGCTCTGCATGTCGAAGCACGAGGGCATGCGCAGAAGAAGGGTGGGGGACAACGGGGCCAATCAAAATCCAGAGGGAAGTCTAAAGGACCGAACCCGAATGGTTACGGTGAAGGGAAGTACTTCAGGTATGGAAAGAATGGTCACTTTGCACGGGACTACAAAGTTTCTGTTCCAGCATCAGCAGAGGATGATCGGGTTGACAGTGCATCCAATCTCATGCACGAGACGGATTCGGATGCGCTTCTCCTATCCCTAGAAGACAAAAGCGATGCGTGGGTCATCGACTCTGGCGCATCTTTCCATGCAACCTCACAACAAAAACTGCTTTCATCGTTCGTGAAAGACTTGGGAACAATTTATCTTGGCGACAATCAACCTTGTAAGGTTTCCAAAAAGGGAAATTGTACCCTTAAGATGGAGGGCGGGACCACCTTGATGCTGAATGACGTTTGGTATGTACCGGATCTCAGACGAAATCTTATATCAGTCGGGCAACTAACTGACTCCGGTTATAGAGTATCCTTCGAGCAGAGAAGCTGGAATATGTCCAAGGGTGCCCTGGTGGTGGCACACGGCAAATGCGAGGGGTCTCTCTACATCGCCAACGGGAAGATCGACCACTTGCTTGCCGCAGGACAAGCATCATCATCATCATCCGTCGACTGTATGACTTGGCATCAACGACTTGACCACATGAGCGAGAAGGGGATGCAGATAATGGTCGCTGTTGTATGTAGGAAAATTGCAATAAAGAAGATAAAAGAAAATTTGAATTGATTCCTTTGATCTCGATTACAACTTGATTACAAAAGAGAGGAGAACGAAATTGGTTCTTCCCCTTTGTTTAAAACTGGGTTCTTCTTGGTAGCGATGGAATGCCTCCTTCGATTGCTTGCGTCGAATTTGCTCTCCGTTGACGATCCGACCGTCTCTTATCTCGTGGGAACGATGAACTTCTGTAGGAAGTTTTATACGTAACTCTTTAATGAGTTTAAGAACTCTGAACGAGTTAAAACTCTATAGATAGAGTTGTTAGAACCGAAAATTCGGTTAATGATCAAGCTGTATCTGTTGTCGAAGAATACTCTCGGATCTGATCTCCTGAGATTGATTCAAAAATCCTATCTCCAAGGATTTCGTTGCTGCTAAATCTCCAACCTGTGCGGTTTAGATCTCTCAAATCCAACCTGCTCACTCTTCAGTTTTCAAAGAGCCAGCCCCTAACTCCGTCGAGTTTGTTGAGTTTTTATAGGGGGATAAGGGGTTGTAACTGACCCCTATATCCGCTCCTACGTGGGCGAAAATCCCTCAGAACGTGGGGAATCAGTTCTAAAACCGTTCGACTCGTGTTTGAACAAGTCAAACGCCCAATTTGGCGTTCAGAACTCAACTTCGTGTCTTAGGATTGAGACGCGAGGTTGGGTGTTAGCTGAACATTGATGAACGCGAGGGTCGCTCGCGTTTTGGCTTGTTGCCTGCTTGGTGACGCGGGAGTCGGTGTGGGTTGAACTCCCACGAACGCGAGGGTCGCTCACGTTAATTTATGACTTGGAAACGCGGGGGTCGCCTGCACTTCCACAATTGTGACGCGGGGATGACTTCCGCGTTTTAGAAGAAGTTTGTTGACTTATGACTTCTTCTGTAAGGCGTTGCAAAGACCATTGTTCTGTAATCCTCGCTTTAGCTGTTGTGGAGTGTGAAAGTCGTCAGATTGTAACCTTCACTGTAGATTGTGAGGACTGCTGAATAGAGTTTCCATCGTTTATCGGAAGTGTCATCGAATTCGATCTACGTGAAAAGGCCTCCATTCGCAGTTTCTTCGTTTATCGACCCGAAAACTATTTGATTGTAGCTTTCGTTATAGGAGCTTAGACGGGAATCAACATCCATGGTGTCTTTTAGACGAATATTTGCCCACAACTCTCTACCAAGCAACTCACCAACTAAGTCCAACCTTTTATTTCTGAAATCATCCCACTGCTTATCAGCATCTCTAATAGTTGCTAATATAATATTGGTCATGTTGTTATCGCAACCATCAAGATCAATCATCTCAGAAATGAGGTTGTGTTGTTATCGCAACCATCAAGATCAATCATCTCAGAAATGAGGTTGTGTTTGCGGTGATCGTGGAAGTCGTTTGATTGTGACTTCCGTCATCGGGGCCTGCTTTAATCAGCTATCCAATGAGATTTTTAGACAGCCTACAGCTGTAGAGAGGCTTCCGGGTCTGAACAAGATCGATCTGACTTTCTGTAAGGACTGCATCCTGGGCAAACAAAAGAATGTGAGCTTCAATAAGACAGGACTGGCTCCAAAACTACAGAAATTAGAGTTAGTGCACACCAACGTATGGGGACCTGCGCAAGTCCCATCTGTTGGCAACTCTCTTTATTTTGTCACTTTTATTGATGATGCTACTAGAAAGCTATGGGTGTTCTTCTTGAAGCACAAGTCAGATGTTTTCATTATCTTCAAGAAGTGGCTTGCCTGTGTGGAGAATGAAACAGGCAATAAGCTGAAGTGCCTAAAATCCGATAATGGAGGCGAGTGTTGCAGCCAGGAGTTCGAGAACTTCTGCTCATCCCGTGGGATTCGGAGACTGAAGACCATCCCAGGCACACCTCAGCACAAGGGAGTGGCGGAGCGCATGAATCGTACTATCTTGGAGCGCGCCAGAAGCATGAGGATCCATTCTGGATTACCCAAGAGCTTTTGGGCTGAAGCTATCAATACTGCCACATACTTGATCAACCGCGGGCTATCCACGGCTCTCAGTTATGGGATACCTGAAGAGGCTTGGACCGGAAAGAAGCTGAAGCTAGAACACTTACGAGTATTTGGTTGTGACGCCTATGTCATGACCAATCCTGCAAACCGGTCAAAGCTTGATCCAAAGTCAAAGAAGCTCTCTTTCATCGGCTATGGAGGAGATGAGTATGGGTACCGTTTCTGGGATCATGATGCGCTCAAGGTGGTGTGTAGTCGTGACGTCATGTTCCATGAGAATGCGGTGTACAAGACCAAAGAGGTGAGTGGGAGTCAGCTATCTCCCCTTATTTTTTTTAGATATTACTGACAGTGAGGATGACGGTGAGATACCAATCAGCATAGAAGATGGAGACCAAGAGAACATGCGGGATGCACAGCAGCAGGATCCAGCAGAGTTGCCGATCGCAATTCGCAAAGCTCCAAGAAATCCAAGGGTGCCAGAGAGGTACCTTTCCACCATGAATTATCTTCTCCTAACTGACAGTGGTGAGCCAGAGAGCTATGAGGAGGTATAGCAGACCGACAAAGCTCGGGGCGAGTGGGAGTCTGCCATGGAGGAAGAAATAAAGTCCTTAATGAAGAATGGGACTTGGGAGCTCGTAAAGCTTCCAAGAGGGAGAAAGGCTCTTCACAATCGGTGGATTTATCGGGTCAAGCATGAAGCCGATGGACGGAGACGCTACAAGATGAGACTTGTAGTGAAGGGCTATGAGCAGAAAGCAGGGATAGACTATTCTGACGTTTTTGCTCCCGTCGTCAAGTTGATCACGATCCGAACTGTGCTGAGCATTGTGGCAGTTCGAGATCTCCATCTAGAGCAGATGGATGTGAAGACAGCATTTCTTCATGGAGATTTAGAGGAGGAGATCTATATGCATCAACTAGTGGGCTTCGAGGAACGAGGCAAGGAGGGCCTCGTGTGTCGCCTGCTCAAGAGCTTGTATGGCCTGAAGCAAACTCCGCGACAGTAGTACATGAAGTTCGAGAACTTTATGGAGGAGAACGGTTTTCTCAAATGCGACACTGACCATTGCTGCTTCATCAAGAGATACGGCGAATCCTATGTGATACTCTTGATTTATGTTGATGACATATTGATTGCAGGGCCCGACTTGGCTCGCATTGAGGAACTCAAGGGGCGTCTCTCCGAGTGCTTCGAGATGAAAGATCTGGGTCCAATAAACCAGATTCTGGGAACAAGGATCATCAGAGACAGATCAGCACGGAGGCTGAGGTTGTCTCAGAAGGCCTACATTGAGAAGATTCTTAAAAAGTTCAGCATGGAGAAAGCTAAACCAGTGGGCTCGTCGTTTGCAAGCCATTTCAAGCTATCGAAGACCCAAGCATCAGAGACTGCTGAAGAGCATGAGTTCATGGCCAACATATCATACGCATCTGCCATCGGGAGTTTGATGTATGCGATGGTATGCACGAGGCCAGATATTACACAAGGAGTGGGACTTGTGAGCCGCTTCATGAGCAATCCAGGGAAATAACACTGGGGTGCGGTCAAGTGGCTTCTACGCTACTTGAGAAGCTCGTCCGACCGTTGTCTTGAGTATGGCGGGACAGATTTACAGCTAGAGGGCTTTTGTGATGCAAACTATATTGGGGACATAGACTCAAGAAGGATCACGAGCAGCTACATCTTCATCTTAGGTGGTGGAGTGATAAGTTGGAGATCCAAGTTACAGGATACTGTGGCTTTGTCGACAACCGAAGCCGAGTACGTGTCTGCAGCAGAGGCAGCAAAGGAGTTGCTGGTTGAAGGCTTTTCTTCTCGAGCTTGGAGTAAGTTTTGAGAAATACTTCATCCATTGCGACAGTCAGAGTGTCATTCACTTGTCAGAGAACGACGCATTCAATACTCGGACCAAGCATGTTGACGTGAATCACCATGTCATACGGAGATGGCAAAGCAGGAACGAGTTCAATCTAGTGAAGATTGATACAAGGTACAATCGAACCGATATGATGACCAAGCTAGTTCCACTCTAGAAGGTGAGGCTGTGTGCAGCCTCATATGGCCTCCGTTGAAAATGTTGAGGGTCGTGCAAGACGCTAAAGATACAAAACATATGAATGATGCAATCAAGAATGGTGTGAAGATATGATTGATACTCAATCAAATCTTTAAGTAGGAGATTGTCAGCCGCTCTTTGTTGACAAATGCAAGTTAGGCACCAAAAGTTACCATTTTTTGAGAAAAATGAAAAAGGTGGTGGGTCCCACAGTAAAATATTATTAGTGGCGGGTCCCACTAACAATATTTTATTTATGCATAGTGTTTCCCAAACACTATAAATTGGGTCCTAAACTCTTAAGGAAAATTCATCCCAGAAACAACTCCTCTTATAGAAGAGTAAGAGAAAAAACACAGAGAGAGTTTGTGAGAGTTCTTGGAGTGTATCTGATCAAGAGAGGATGTTCTCTTTGATCTATTCTTTTGGAATATAAAAGAATTTTGTGTCGTCGTTGCACCGTGGAGTAGCTCCGAAGGAGTGAACCGTGTATATTTGTGAGTATTTGTAGGCGTATAAAATTGCCTATAGGTCCCACCATACAGCTCGACGACGTTAATTCGACAAACGGACCATCGGGCGACGTATCCAAACAAAACCGTTAGCTCGCCAACGCCGAAGCCAAACCATACGCAACGGAGCAGGTTAACGAGGCGACGAAGCCAACAAATCGCACCCAAGCATTGGAATGCATCCACCCGCACGCGGAATCAAACCAACGTTTCGGGGAATCACCGAGTCATCTAAACAAGAGCGAACTCGGT
>BQKN01062523.1:25219-39715 GCA_022839385.1 Asparagus kiusianus
TCTTATAAAAAGACCGGATCTTTGTAACGCATAAAGTTGTTAACTAAAATGGCAATGATATCAATGAAGAAAGACACAAATTTTCCCGGATTGTGCCTTTATATTCTGTGTATTACGTTTCCGTTCGAGACGTTAATTATTATTTGTTGTGCGCAGCGGAAATTTTGGCAATTCTCCACCTCGGTGAAGTTTTCCCAAAAACTGAGCCGACACCTAAGCAATCAAATGTCCTACTTGTTGTGTCCAGTACGAACTCAATCCATAACAAGTCGAGAACCCGAACGAGAATCCAAACAATCTCACCCCCATCAAAAACAACTAATCCATACCGGCTGCATCTGAAAGACTGCCTACGTATCCTCTTGCCCAAGGAATCAAGCTGAACGTAGTTCACCCAAATGGCCTCGAAAGGCCTCAACACCGAAGAATATTCAAAAGTTCCAAACAATGACCAAACTTGACACCTGAAACAACTTTGGTCAACATATCTGCAGGGTTGTCCTTCGTGTGGATCTTCTCCAATATGACGTCTCCTTCTTCCAAAACATCACGAACAAAATGGAATCTGACATCGATGTGCTTCGTGCGCGCATGATAAACCTTGTTCTTCACCAAATAGATAGCTGACATGCTATCACAATATACCCGAAGGGTCTCCTGTGCAATCCCCAAGTTCTCCAATAATCCCTGCAACCACAAAGCCTCCTTCACAGCTTCAGTCAACGCCATATACTCTGCCTCCGTAGTGGAGAGAGCCACTGTAGACTGAAGTGTGCATCTCCAACACACCGGTGCTCCTGCTAGTGTAAACACATATCCGCTAGTAGACCGGCGCTTGTCCAGATTCCCCGCATAATCAGAATCCACATAACCAATACAATCATGCCCTATCTTCTCATTCTTCTGAAATATCAAACCAACATCCACGGTACCTTTGATATACCGTAGAATCCACTTCACGGCCTCCCAATGACCCTTCCCGGGGTCGTGCATGTATCTGGATACCATGCTCACGACCTGTGACAAATCTGGCCTTGTACACACCATCGCATACATCAAGCTACCCACAGCATTGGCATATGGAACTTTGGACATGTATTCCCGGTCCTCAACTGAAACAGGTGATATTTTAGCTGATAGCTTAAAGTGGGGAGCTAATGGAGTACTCACTACCTTAGCATTGCCATCATAACTGAATTTCTTCAGCATCTTCTGTAAGTAACTCCTCTATGTCAACTTCAACCTCCCCTTCACCCTGTCTCTCTCGATTTCCATATCCAATATCTTCTTTGCTTCTCCAAGATCCTTCATTTTAAATTCGGATGACAGCTCCTTTTTTAACTTCCTGATAGCTGAAGTATTCCTGGAAGCTATGAGCATATCGTCAACATATAATAGCAAATAGATATACTCACCATTCTGTAGCTTGTGCATGTAAACACACGGGTCATATGGGCTCCTAGTGTACCCTCGGCCAATCATAAAGCCGTTGAATCTCTTGTACCATTGTCGCGGCGATTGCTTCAATCCGTAAAGAGACTTCTTCAGCTTACATACCAATTCTTCCTTTCCTGCAGCTTTGGACCCCATAGGTTGTGTCATGTAAGTCTCCTCTTCTAAATCTCCATGTAGAAAGGCTGTTTTCACATCCATCTGGACCAAATCCAAATCCAGCTGTGCCACCAATACCAATAAAATATGAATCAACGAATGCTTCACAACAGGTGAAAATACCTCGTTGTAATCAGAGCCCTCTAGCTGTGCATATCCCTTGGCAACCAATCTGACTTTGAATCTAATTTCCCCAATAGAATATCCCTCTTTCTTTGC
This sequence comes from Asparagus kiusianus, assembly GCA_022839385.1. NCBI lineage: Eukaryota > Viridiplantae > Streptophyta > Magnoliopsida > Asparagales > Asparagaceae > Asparagus > Asparagus kiusianus. The sequence continues at coordinate 27,050 of BQKN01062523.1, forward strand.
ATACACCCACTTGCATCCAATAGCCTTCTTACCTTTCGGTAGCTTTGCAAGTTCCCAAGTATCATTCTTATGAAAAGACTACATCTCTTCCTCCATAGCTTTCCTCCACCTAATCGAATCAGAGCTTGACTCTGCTTCCTTGAATGTAGAAGGAACCAAATCATCAACGACTTCTGCTGATAAAGCATATGCAACCATGACATCGTCATATCTAGCTGGCCGACAAATGTTTCTTCTTGGTCTATTAGCTGCAATAGACTCCTGAACATGACCATGTTCCTGAGTCCCAACATCCACTGTATCCTCTAAATGTCCGGTTGTCATCTCATCTCCTCCCAGTGTCACCTCTGTAGGAGCCTCGATGGATACAATGCTATCTGGAGTGGGTGAAGTCACATCATCCTCCACCTGCTGCGATATCCTAACTGTCTGGTCTTCCTCCACCTGTTGAGGAACTTGAGGCTTCATCATGTACGCCTCGTCAAATATGACATCCCTGCTAATAACTATCTTCTTGTCCTGTGGATCCCATAACTTGAAGCCTTTAACTCCATCTCTAAATCCCACAAAGACTGCTTTCCTCGCCCTCGGATTCAATTTACCATCATTGACATGGTAATAAGCTGGACACCCAAATATCCGAAGCGACTCATAGTCACTAGCTACCGAACCAGACCAACGCTCCAACGGAGTCTTCCTCTATATCGCAGTGCACGGCAACCTATTCACGAGATAGCTCGCATAAACCAACGCTTCGGCCCAAAAAGATCTTAACAATCCACTCTGCGTTATCATACATCACACCTTCTCAGCAAGGTACGGTTCAATCTCTCAGCCACCCCATTCTGTTGCGGTGTCTCACGTACTGTGAAGTGTCGTCTAATGCCGTGATCCCGGCAAAACTACAGAAACGGATCACTCTTATACTCTCCACCGTTATCTGAACGTAGAGTCTTCACCTTTCTACCTGTCTGTAGTTCCACTTTCTTTTTCCGCTCCACAAAAATATCCAGGACCTGATGTTTATGCTTCATTGGGTATACCCAATTCCTCCTGGAATAGTCATCAATGAAAGTGACAAAATAGTTGGCTCCACCAAGTGATGTGTACTTGGAAGGGCCCCAAACATCTGTGTGAATGTAGTCCAATATACCTTGGGTATTATGAATAGCGGTGCCGAATTTCACTCTTGTCTTCTTCCCAAGTATGCAATGTTCACACAGCTCCATCTTGCAGGTCTTTGCACCCTTCAATAGGCCCTGCTTCGCTAATACCTACAGGGACTTATCACCAGTGTGTCCTAATCTCATATGCCATAAGCTGGTAGTATCTTCCTATGTGGTAATGAAGCTGCCAGACCTCCTGTTACTGTCTTGCCCTTCAAGTAGTAAATGTTGTTTTCCCTGACACCTCGCATCACCACCATGGACCCCTTTGTGACCTTCAGAGTCGCATTCTCCAAGATCACCTTATAGCCAGCTGCCTCTAAAGTTCCAAGCGAAATGATATTCTTCGTCAATTGAGGAACGAATCTCACTTCCTTCAGCTCCCGAGTTACCCCGTCACACATCCGGATCCGTACTGTACCAATACCACCAATAGGACATACGTGATCATTACCCATGAGCACGACATCCCCTCTTTCTAACTCCTCAAAGCTGGAGAACTAATCCCTCTTAGGGCAAATATGGTATGTAGCACCAGAATCCATCATCCACTCCGTAGAGTCAGCGTAACAAACTGACGGTAATGCAGAGCATGAATAGCCTGAAGAATCAGTATCTGAATTGTCGTCACTAGCCTTGACAACATTCACTTCCGAAGCTTGTACAACTTTCCATTTATTCTTCCCAGCTTTATCTTTCAACTTTGGGCAGTCATTCTTCCAATGTCCTTCTTCTTTGCAAAAACGATATTGATTTCTACCAATATTTCTATGGCCACCTCTTGACTTCGATCTTGAGCGATCACCTGGACGACGGTTTGGACCACGGCCTCGAACTGCTAATGCATCTCCCGATGCCTTCTCGGAGGGTTCGCCATCACTCTTCCTCAACTCATAATTCACTAAAGCTGAGATCACCTTCTTGTAGCTAACCGTAGTTCTTCTATTTATCATAGTGAGAACAAACGTTCTAAAATCATCTTCCGGCAACGAACACAATAATAGCATCGCCTTGTCTTCATCCTCAACCATGATATCTACATTGGCCATATCCGAAATTAGCTTCGTGAAGTTGTTAACATGCTCCCGAATGGAAACTCCCCTCTTCATCTTGAATTGGTAAAACCTCTTCTTCAAGTGAAGCCGATTCTCAATGCTCTTGGTCAGATACTTCTCATTGAGTGTTTCCCACATTCTCTTCGCCGACGTCTCGTTCATTACGTCATAAATAAGATCCGGCGTCAAGCATGACCGAATAACTCCACAAGCCCTACTATTCATTTTCTTCCAAACCTTGTCCTCCATATCAGCGGGTTTCTCTTGTAACTCAAGAGTCTCCTCCAAATTTTGTGCATCTAAGGCGTCCATCACCTGACACCTCCACAATCCGAAATTAATCTTGTCGTCGAACTTTGGAACATCAATCTTTGTATTATTGATGCTCAGACTCTGTATCGCCTTTGAAAGAGACGATCCCGATGTGCTTGTTTCTCCCATGTTGTCGATCTAATCTTCAAATAGGAATCCTTCAGCGAATCCTTCAAACAAGCCCCAAATCCAACCCGGAGCTCTGATACCACTTGTTGTACGCAGCGAAAATTTTGGCAGCACCTCCGGTGCGCAAGGTGCACAACAAGAGATTAGATCACAATGAAATTCTTGTTTCTCAAAGGAAACAAGAACTGAAAGCCAGATATCTCATCAAAGTGAGATATCAGCTCTTTTTCTCGTCAGCTCTAGGACTGTGCGTCGAGGGAATCTACAAGCTATTATAAATCACGACAAGAACATAACTTTTACGTGATTCGGCAAATAGCCTACGTCCACGGGCCAATGAGGGGGAGATCTACTATTAGAGGGAGAGATACAACTAGGGTTTACAATTTCACAATCTAAATCCTCTCAAACAAACTCTCAAATCCCTCACACAAATATTCTGTGCACAAATCAAAGAACAACTATAAAAAAGACTTTGCTTTCAAAAATATGCTGCCAAGTCCCTGCGTTGCTCTTCGTAGCCGCCAACAAAAAAATTTCTCCATTGAACTGCTTTTTCTTTGCAGCCGCACAAAAGCACGCCCACACAAAACCCTTACACCCCCTGTTAAAAAAACAAAGTTGATATATATATATGTGAGGAGATATTCGGGTGTGCCTTTGGGTTTCCGCGTGGGCTTCGGGTTCACATTATTGGTGTGTATCCTAACACCTATGCCTCGGCAATTGAGTTTCATATATGCTGCAACTGCAGGATCTAACGGAGCCGTATATTGCTTTTCCGATGAACATACTATATAGCTTGGCTTTTTAATTTTTGTACCTTCAAACTGTGAAGTAAATAAATAAACGTATAGTTAAGATGCAAACAAGAGTCGATAAAACAAGTCATAAGTAGATTATGTACGTATTGGCCTGTTATGATTGTTGTTGCTTATTTTGCTAGGAGGAAGAGATGTTGATTTAGGTTTGCGAGTCTTTCATGTTGATAATTTTCGTTTCGAATGTTTTCATGCCATCTATTGATTGGTTCTTTGGACATAGTCTAGAAAAGAGTGTTGACCCTTTCTAAAACAGTCCACTTTAGTGTTCATATTTGGAAAAATTATATCGATTTTAGAGCAAACCTTTCATCCAAAAAATTCAACGTATATTGAATTTACAAGTCCAGAACAACTCATGGCTATGGCTTGAGAAAACAAGAAGTATTCCACGGAATCCCAATAAATTAGAAGAAACAAGAAAAACTTTAGTTACAAAACTTCTGAACAACCCAGATATCTACCTAGCTTCTAACACGGTAATGCTCATTTCATTTGATATAAGCGAATCCTGATTGCTCGAGGATGTATCTACTTCAAAAGGGCCTCTTGTTACCGCAAAACCAGGCTGCTTAGGCTGCGGTAGTGATGCAACGTCACTCCCTAGCATTAACACAACAGATGACATTAATGGCCTGTCTTTAGCATCTTCTTGTACGCATAACAGACCCAGTTTTATACATCTTAGCACTTCGTTCGTAGGAAATGAGAAGCTCATCGCCTCGTCAACCAGCTGCAAGCTCCTGCCTTCCTTCCACAAACTCCATGCCTGCTCCAAAATCCAGACGTGTCAGGTTTCGATTCGATTAGAATTGATAAAAGGTAACTTAAGAGTTTGTCATTTACATGTGCAACGAGGTTTATGTGGGGAGGAATGGCATACACCCCTCTGTTCTTCTTTCCGCTTATGATTTCAAGTACTAGAACACCAAAACTGAATACATCTGACTTGGTTGAGAATATTCCATCCATTGCATACTCAGGAGACATATATCCACTGAATTTCATCATAGAACAAGATGACAGTCAATAACATTTATTATGTTTGTTAATCTATGAAATTATATATTTCTGGATTGTACTTACTATGTCCCCACAACTTTTCTTGTATTGAAATCTGTCTCATCCCCCCCAAAGAGCCTGGCCATTCCGAAGTCTGAAATTTTGGGGTTCATATCTTTATCCAGAAGAATGTTGCTAGCTTTGAGATCTCTATGAATGATCCGAAATCTAGAATCTTGATGAAGATAGAGAAGTCCACGAGCAATCCCTATAATAATTTGGTATCGTATCTTCCAATCCAATAGTGCACCTCCTCCTTTCTCTATTAGAAATTATAGCTAGTGTTATTATTCCTTTTTTAGCTGTACCAAAACAAGAGAGTATATTCTCCTCATTTATGTTTTAAGAAACCACATTTTTAGGATTTAAGTACATAGGAGCTCCCTGTCCTTATAAAAAAATTCTTCTCCACAGTTGGATATAGATGGTGTTAGGAGTGTTTACCACCCATTCAGTTTAAGTGTGTGTTTGGTCTAGCAAAGGCACAAGATGATACCTAGTCCCACACTGGAAAGACAAATTAGATGGATATATGATGAAACATACTTGGACTAATCACTCAATCAAGGGTTTAATCCTTTTGGGCCATTGGAGTTTGTGTAGATTAGCCTAGTCTGTTTTTCCATTCATGGGCCTTTGCAAACCAAAAATGGATTATTTTCAATTTAGGGTCTAGTATTCAGGAGAAAAAAAAATTCAATAGAAACAATCAGGGAATTTCAGCTATATCTGGTAACTGACAAAAAATAAATTTGGATTTTCATAAACAAATGCTTACACCTTTACCTTCCTGTGTGTAATAAGATCTTAAATGATGTTTTATATATTTGGTCATCTAACACGACTAAACGCGAAGTCATCAAGTCGATCATATGCTAAGTTTAACCATGACTTGTGAAAATTGTAACACATCAATAGCATAACTTATGTGTACTTGTAATAAATATCTGATCATGATACGGTTCGAAATGTTAGTCCAATCAAATGAGTTTAGAAGCAAAATGTTCAGGTACTAGTTTCAAGAATGCAACTGAAGGAGGCAAGAAAATACCAAACAGGAAGGCATCCAAACTTCTGTTAGGCATGTATTCATATATCAACATGCTTTCCTCTCCCTGAATGCAGCAACCAAGAAGCCGGACAAGGTTCCTATGCTGAAGTTTGGCAATAAGCACAACCTCGTTTTTGAACTCTTCAACGCCTTGAACTGATGTCTTGGCTAGTCTCTTAACTGCTATCTCCTGACCCTGTCCAAGATATCCCTGTGTACATGAAATTTTAGAATCAAACAAGTGTATGTTGTGACTCTTTTCTCTCCTCATGATCAGTTATCCTTTTACTCGTTAGAATAGGGTATAGACTGCTGATCGATATTTGTGAGCTTTTGCATTAGTCATAGATTGTATAGTTCAGCTACTACGTACATGCCAGCAACTAATTATGTACACTCTGTTGATAGAGGCATGCATTTCTAATTGGCATAACATTAACACACAAGAACAAGTAGAATACTAATTTGCTGGTGATGCTGTCTGATAATCTCTTATAATCACTAAGGCTAACAATGTATTACATCTATATTACTCTATAAAAATCTTTGTGAGGGGTAGGTGAAACTGGAAGAATGAGTCATTATTCGTTCATTTTAGTAAAGCGTAGGGGTCATTTAGTAAAAGATAAGGGTACGTAATTTGGTCATTTTCACCATCATTTGTTAATGTGAGTTCCATCTCCCTCTCTTCTCTATCTCTCACTCTCTCTTGATGGTTCCATGACTTTCATTTCTCCCTCTTTCTTTCTAATTAAATATTTCACACATAATTCTTTTAAAAATGTTATAATTGAAAACGTACACAACTCTAGTTCTTACACAATTTCTCTGAGTAGTTCAACAAATCAATTTTTCTAACTATTATTTTACTTTTATTTCCATGTAGAATTCAAGAAAAATATGCAGATTTTTTATTATGTTAACCACACTACTCATATTTTTTTAAAATATGAATATCCTTTAAATAAACATTAAATGAATATAAAATTAACATGTACAATCAATAATTGTTTAGATAGAAGTTTTATGGTTACTTGCACGTGCCAATATGCCAGCTGCAGCCTAGCATCCTGTTAAAGAAAAAGTAGTAACCTTGTAAACTGGTCCGTATCCACCCTCTCCGAGTTTACTGTCAGCTGAGAAGTAGTTTGTTGCAGCAGCGAGGGTACCAAAATCAAACAGCGGAAGATCTATATCATCCCTTCCTGGTGCATGATTTGCTTGTTCCTCGAAAAAAGTAGTCGAACCTAATTCAACTGAACAATATATATATAGGGCTAACAAGGTTAGATTTAATATAGATATATGAATTATAAGGATGCATGAGATTTAATTATGTCTTAGTTATGTACCACCATTATGTGTCATCTTACCCTTTCTTCTTTTCTTCCGCCTCCACAGGAAGCAACCGACACAAGTTAGTATCAGCCCTCCAACAGCTGCAAGGCTCAACACGATCGCGACCGTTGTATGGCCTCCACCGTGAGACTGAGTAAGTGGTGTATCTGAAATATCGATATATCCATCGTGTGAGCATAATCTTCAACAGTACGTTTTCAATACAACAGTACTTTTAAAAAGTGTCATGATTATTGATCAAGTTACCAAATGTACGTTAATATATAGCAGATTTCTTGCTTGTCAGATGTTCTGCTATTACGACATGTGTGCGCATGAATTAAAACTAGTCATGTCCATTGGTTGGTTCCTATTGATATCCAAGGGGGAAGCATATATCAGAATCTTTTTTATTCTTATTAGTTTAAAAAGAAAAAATAACCTTAATTGCGTTAGCTGTGAATTTTCGGAGCAATTAACGTAAAGGGGTCAAACTTAATTTGCCAGGTAATTAATACCAGCCTACGACTAAGTCTTGGTGGAAGGTCCAGGGGTGGTATAAATAAATTGGGAAATAATAAATAATTAAACAGGTGAGTCACAAAAGACGACTTCGATTAAAAAGTCATCTAATAAAGTGAAAGCAACCACTAACAACCGGCACTAACTTCTTATATTATTGATTTCGACCTGCGGACAAACTTTTATCCCCCTTAAGATTCCCAAGCTAAATAGTACTTGTTAAGATCTAGTTCTTCAAGTCAGCATAAACTGATAACAAGAACTCTAATTAATGATTGAACATTTAATTAACGATTCATGATCGGAGGTTGTTGTAAGTACTGCTTACCTATATCCTTGGCGGCAACCCGTACGTAGAGATCCTGTCCAAACCCGACATAATTGCGGATGTCAAACAGCCGCCCGATCCAGACCACACACCCGCTCCCGCTCCCGCTCCCGCTCACATTCGCACTCGCGTACCCCGCGCACGAGCAGTTCTTCAGGCACAAATCCCGGCACTCGTCCAGGCTCAAGCTCACGTCCACAACACAGTTCCCAGACTCCGGCAGCTTCACGTTGCTCACCTTCACGAACCCATCGGTCCCGTTGACCTTGCAGTCCAGTTCGGTTTTCCTCACGCACCCGTCACGCCCATCTCTCATGTTCCAGTTCGCGGGATTCCTCGGCTCAAACCCATGTAAGCAGCTACATATCGGCGAACTGTTCACATCACAGAGACCATAATCTCCGCATTGCCCTATATTATCGCACATATCCCCCGGCCCGGACCAGAAATAGTACCACTCGTCGTTCTCCCACAACCAGATCGCACGCTGAATAAGCCCCGTCGAGTTGACAACTAACCTCGACACGATCGACTGGTTACTGATGCTGTAAAAGTAGGTGATTTCCTTATCGTTGTTCACGAAGTCGAACTTGAAGCCTTTGTAGGTGCTCATATCCGGTATGCCGCTCAGATGCGCGCCATCCCAGGCTCCGGATCGCCAAATAGGCGTCGATCCTCGGTAAAAGTAGATCTCGGGGTCGCCTCTCGTGTCCATGAAAGAATTGTACCGTCCGGGTGACGGATCGTTTTCGCTGGCCCACGCGGCGACTGTGCGGTTGATGCCCGTGGTCAGATCTACACCGAATCTCATACCGGGTATCAATGTGTCGGTTAGGTAGTCGAAGCCTTGCCAGCCGTAATCGCCACTAGCGTCGCCCTCTTGCGTCACGACCAAGTTTCCGTCGTCGAGTAGTTTTGCTACCGGACGAGTCAGCTTGATGGTCGGGGTTTGACTCGACCAGACGACCGTGGTGGAGTTTGGGGCAGCGATGGTGAGCCTCCCATCGTCGGTGACTGATAGGAGGCCGGTGGAGCTGACGAGGGGATTTTGGCGGTTGGCGACCCAGAGGACCGTGAGTTGTGAGATTTTGTTGTACCACAGGCCGACGTAGCTGTTGTTTGAGTTCGGCGGATTGAAGAAGCCCAATGCGAAGGTTCCGCCGGCAGAGACTAAGGTCTCGTTGCCGGCGAGGGGGTCGCCGGGAGTTATGGTGTCTCTGGCTGTGGCGGTGGGCGAGGACAGGATGAGGAGGAGTACTACTGTAACTTGTAGGAATGATCTGGCATTGCTTGCCTCCATCGTTGATTCTTTCGTTTGCAATTCTGGCAGGTGAAGTTTTATATATAAAAACAAGTGGGGATTCCGGTGCTTGAGCATGTGGTTTTGAGCGACAACGTTGACGTTGACTGGATCAATCATCTTACCATTAAGTGATTGGATGGTTCCTTAAATATTAGAATAATAATTACGTTAATCATAAAAAATAAAGTAATGACCGAGATAGATTAAGAAATGATTTGAAATATTTGTTTATTGCTTGTTCTGGTATGTTTATAATTTGATCTTCCACCTTCATTTAATATTTATATATGAAGAGGTTCTACGTAATTTGACGGAGCATAACTACCCTTCAAATTGCTGACTCCAGCTGCCTCACCAATCATATGTGCATTTCTGGGTGAAACTAACCTCCGGAGGTTTGAACCTTAGCCGGCTCTCATCAAAAGTGGCATAAATGGATAAATTATCTCATCATCGGACAGCTACTGACATCATCTCCCCAAAGTAAAGAAATAACTTAGCGAACACTTTTGACACCAAACCTAGTTATCTAATGCGCGCGCGCGTACTTATGCAAGTTCACCTCAAAAGGAATATTAATTGGTCAAGCCAAATCATGAGAAGTGTACAGGTTCTGAGTAATTATGGCTTGATAAGTAGACAGACCTCGGTATGTACCGTTCTGCTGGTAGTACTTTCTGGCACAAGCGCAAGTCGTAGGGACGATCACTAACACATGAATAGGGATTGAGGAGTTCTCTGGGATGATATTTAGGGAGGACATCCGAGATGGAGTTTGATAATTAGATTGGAAACGGAAGGTGATGATGTAAGTATCACAAGAACATCGAGCTTCGTCACAGGTGTAGCCTAGCGTAGCGAGCGATGCGAGCCATTACATTGCAGTCTGAGTTGTGGATTATTTACTTAATAAAAAGGCTAGTTGTGGGCATGGGATGATAGTAGTTGGTGTTATTTGACTTTGAATTCAACCCACCAAACTTCACTGTTCCACCAACCCAAAACACTATTCCACCAACTCTTTTCAAGGCTATAAATAGAGGAGAGTGGTGAAGAGTTAGAGCATCGAATAGAAATTCAGAAGAAAGAGAAGAAAGAGAGATTAGAAGAGAAAAGAAAAAGAGAGTTTTATTTGAGTGTTCTCTTCTTTTGTATGAGTTTGGTGAGACATTAGAGTGATCTCCCTTTGTAATCTTCTCTTTTATAATTAGTGAAGTTCTCTGTTGTTCTCGCCCGTGGACGTAGGTCATACTGACCGAATCACGTTAAATCCTTGTGTGTTGTTCTCTTTGTCTTCACTGTGTTTATTCAGTGTTGTGATTATCCACTCTTGTATAGATATCTTCTGTGTCTGTGAAGTCCCCCGTTGTAACAAACTGGTATTAGAGTCTGGCTTAGAGTGCGTGTATCTATTTATCGTATGCTCTGTGGTTGCCACTAAAAGTGGTTCCTCCATATTAGAAAATAAGTTAGATTATCATTTACTCTTTAAAGGCACTGGATACTATATTCACGAATATGGTACTATTCATAAATATTGTTACTATTCATAAGTACAGGCACTGTTCACTAGTGCGGTTACTGTTCATAATTACAGCTATTGTTCTAGTGGGCTTCAAGATGTTTTCTGTAAAATACAAAGTAGAGAAATTCGATGGGAGAAATAGTTTCAGCTTATGGAGAGTAAAAATAAGGGCTCTTCTAGTACAACAAGGATTATTCAATGTCTTATCCGAAAATGATAAGTTGTCAAAATCTATACTTGATGATGAGAAAGAAGAGCTAGAGATGAAGGCGCATAGTGTCATACAGCTCTGTTTGGCCAATGAGGTCCTGCGGGAGGTTGTCAATGAAGATACCGTCGTTAGCTTATGGCTCAAGTTGGAGAGCTTGTACATGAAGAAATCTCTAATGAACAAGCTCTACTTGAAGCAACACCTCTTCACCCTTCGCATGAAAGAAGGTATACAAATTAAAGACCATTTAGATGAACTTAACACTACTATTATGGATTTAAAGAATATTGATGTTAAAATTAATGATAAAGATCAAGCCCTTATTTTGTTATGTTCATTACCTCCTTCCTATGAGAATTTTGTTAGTAGCATGTTATACGGTAGAGATATATATTTTTTTAAAGATGTTAAATCAGCCTTACATTCAAAAGAGTTAAGGCAGAAAGTGTCCATCGTAGGAGAAGAGGATCAAGCTGAAGACTTATTTGCTCGTGGTCGTCCTGAAAAGGTTGTTGGTGGTAAAGGTAAATCTAGAAATATGTCTAGATCAAAGTCCAGACCAAGAAAAAATATTAAATGTTATTACTGTCGCAAGTATGTGCATATAAAACCTAATTGTCCAGCGCTCAAAGCAAATGATAATTCACAGTCGAAGTCTGGAGAGGTGAAACCTTCAATTGCCACTGTAATTGAAAAGACTTCTAGTTCACATGAAGTTCTTTCAATTAGTATTAATACACATTCATAAGATGAGTGAGTTCTTAATTCGGGTTGTTCCTACCATATATGTCTGCATAGGGATTGGTTTGTCACATTTCAGTCTATCAATGGTGGAAATATCTTATTGGGAAATAACATGCCTTGCAAGGCTGTTGGTATCAGATCAATTAAGATTAGAACTCATGATGGTATTGTTAGAACATTAAGCAATGTCCACATATACTAAAGTTAAAGAAGAATCTCATTTTCTTAGGCACCCTTGACTCAAATGGTTTTAAGTTTTCGGGTGAAGGTGGAGTTTTGAGAGTTAGTAAAGGTTCACTTGTTGTGATTAAAGGAAAAAAGGTAAATACCCTCTACGTCCTTGAAGAAAGCACAGTGACAAGTGTGAAAGTACCCTAGAGGGGGATGAATAGGGTATTTGCTAATCTAATCCGATATTATTACCCAATTAAACCTAATTAACAATCTATCCAAGCAAGTATGATATTCAACAATTAAAACAAGGGCGATATAAACATGAACAAATATGCAAAAGAGATAGTGACAAATGATAATCACAAACACATAATGTGATCACGGAGTTCGGTAACTCCCGACCTACGTCTCAGCTCCCCACTCTCGAGGAGAATCTTCACTATCTCAAAAATCGCTACACAATCGGTTTTCAACGATCATCAACAAACGTTTACAACTCACACAATGCAATCACACAATACGCCCTCTAAGTGTTGGCCTCTCACGTATTGTCTTCCTCAAGTGCTCGGATTTACAACCTCTCTCTAGGCTTTACAACCGACGCCACTCCGCTTGGAATCAATCACGTCTCTCACCAACCACTCCTCTCGGTGTACTTGTGTATTACAATGTGATCTCAACAAATAGTCTTACAAATACAAAGTTTTTTGTTCTCTAACAAGATGAGAACTCAATTAAGCTCACACTTAATGTATCACTCACCACAACCCAATTATATAATGTATTTAATGCTAAAAGCTCAATAGGTGGTGTGTGTGATCAATTGGCAATAACAAAACTAAACTCAATATGAAATCTAGCTTAATGAAAAGAGTAATCATATATATATATATATATATATATATATATATATATATATATATAT
>BQKN01062523.1:74715-94111 GCA_022839385.1 Asparagus kiusianus
CGTTTGGTGATAAAGGTGGGATCTTTTGGTAAAGACTATCTTTTCAGTTTCGGATCTATTCTTCGTTCGTTGGTGCGTAAGATGTCGAGGAAAGAAGGTGCTTCGGGTGTCGAGGGTGGTGCTTCGGGCGCGAAGACCATTCAGAGTTTGAATATCCACTCTATGAAGATAGATGTGGAAAAGTTTAATGGCACAAATAACTTTGGATTATGGAGATGCGAGGTTTTGGATGCGCTGAACGCGCAGAATTTGGAGGATACATTGGAGTTAGATGGCAAGCCAGATGAGATTGAAGAGAAGGTTTGGAAGAAAATGAATCGAACGGCGTGTGGTGTGATTAGGTCTTGTTTGACTCAAGATCTAAAATATGATGTGATGAATGAGACTTCTGCGAAGAAGATTTGGGAGATTCTCGAAAGCAAGTATCTGACAAGAGTGTTGAGAACCGCTTGCATTTGAAGAGGAGACTTTATCGTTTCCAGTTGAAGAAGGGAACCTCCATTAGAGATCACATGAACCACTACACGAAGCTTCTTGCGGATTTAGCGAATGTGGATGTTATAATTGAAGATGAGGACAAGGCGTTGCTGTTGTTGAGTTCCTTTACCGGACGAGGAATATGAGACCTTTGTTCTTACTCTGATTAATGGGAAGGCATCACTTTCGTATAGTGAGGTCACTGCTGCATTGGTGAATTATCAGCTTCGGAAGAAGGATAAGGAGAATTCGACTGAGTCGGTAGCAAAGGCGTTGGTCGCAAGAGGGAAGAATCCGAACCGAAAGAATTGGAAGTCACAGTCTAGAGTAGGAAAAGATCAGTGTGCTTGGTGCAAGGAGACTGGTCATTAGAAGAAAGACTGCCCAAAGCTCGACGAATGGGTGAAGAATAAGCAGAAGGGAAAAGGGAAGCAGCCATCATCAGAAGCAAACATTGTATCGGATGGTAATAATTCCGACTCTTCTATTTATTCGCTTTCTATCAGCCCGAAAGATTGCTATTCGGAGGAATCCGAGTGGATGTTGGATAGTGGTGCGACCTATCATGTGTGCCCTAGAAGGGAATGGTTCTCTAGTTTTGAGAAGCTGGTGGATAGTGGTGTGGTGTACATGGCTGATAACCGTGCATGCCAGATCCTTGGGATAGGAAGAATTCGCATAAAATTGTTTGACGGGACTGTTAGGGAGTTAAATGATGTGAGATATGTTCCTTCTTTGAGGAAGAACTTAATCTCGATTGGAGCTTTGGTTGGAGAGGGTCTGAAGGTTAGTGTTGAGGACATGGTTCTCGAGATCATGGAAGACTCTCAGATTGTGATGAAGGGCGTCAGGAGGAATAACCTGTATTACTTGACTGGAGGTATAGTGGCAGGTGGAGAGCTGACGACTTCTGTTGATTCGACTAGACTGCGACATTTGGGGCTTGGCCATTCCAGTATTGATTGCTCGCATAGATTGAAAGAGGGTGCGAAGACCTGCAGTTTGAAGTCTAGTGGACATGTTGATGTGAGCAAGAAGACCGAGATGAAGTGTGGCACCTCTATTCACTGTGCTAAGGGTCGTTCTGAAGGAGTTCATGTGGACGTTTGGGGGCCTTCCAAGGGGGCATCATTGGGAGGTAATAGGCGTTTGGTTTTCTTTGTTGGTGGCTGTTCTAGGCGTGTTTGGGTTGCAACCAAATCCCCTTTGGAGAAAGTCCTAGTAGTATCCAACAGATTGAAGAAGTGTGTAATAGACAGAAAGGTGAAGGTACTCCATTCTGATGGGAGGTACAAGATGGACCTATTTCTGTATTGGAGCCGAGCTCACGGCATTGCGAAACACTTCGTTGGAAAGGAAATCTTGGGGCAACTAGATAGGGTGACAAATTCGGAGAACCGTGCCTTACTGGAGGAGGATCGGTGTTTGTGGTCGAGCAATGGTCTGCAGAAGAGGTTCTGGACTGAGGCTTCGACATATTTGGGTCATTCTATTAAAGAGTTGTCAACTACTGTGATTGAAGGTAAAACTCTATTGGAAGATAGGTCTGGTAGTGTCACTTTGGTTGAGGTTTCGATGAGGAAGCCAATTGACTCTCAGCAGGTGGAGAGTTTTGGACAGACCTTAGAGGTATCACAGCGGGTGGAGATTGATGCTACTCCACATTGGGTGAAGATTACTCCAAATCATACTGTATTGTTTGGGATTCCAGCTGAGGTGACACGGCTTGGAGATCATTTGGTTTTGGATGCAGATGATGAGTTGGGTTTTGATTCGAGTGTAGCTGGTAGACGTAGTTTAGATATGGCCATTGGTTCACCTCAGGTGGAGGTGTTTGAGACCATTAGAGGTGCTATCAGCCGCAGAGTTGATGAAATTGGAGAAGGGTTGCGAACTCTTCTAGTAGATTGAGGTCTTTGGAGACCATTTGGGTGAACTACGTTCGGCTTGATTCCTTGGGCAAGAGGATACGTAGGCAGTCTTTCAGATGCAGCCGGGTTGGATTATTTTGATGGGTGTGAGATCGATTTGGTGAGTTGATACTGACATTTGGAGAGTGTTTGCATTCTCATTTGGGTTCTCGACTTGTTATGGATTGAGTCTGTTATCGTGAATTATTTCACGGTGCACTGGACACAACAAGTGAGATATTTGTTTTGGTCGGTGTCGGCTCAGTTTTGGGAAAACTTCACCGAGGTGGAGAATTGATAAAGATGTGACTCGTGGGGGCCACAAAGTTGAAAAAAAAGAAAGAAGAAACCGCGTGTGAGTCCAGCGGACAAAAGAGGCCAAGCCCACCCGAACCTTGACATGACCCGTTCCAGTTGCTATAAAATATAACCTAGGGTATTTCTTTCGTAGGCTTGGAGCAAGGCTGGAGTTTTGTGGGCGGCTACAGAGCAAATACAGGGTAAAAAGCACAGCAAAGAAAGAAAGTGCGGCTGAGTGCAGGTGCAAGAGCGCGCAAGGAGTTTCTCGGCTTCGTACGAGGCAGAGGGGAGAAATATAGTCTTGGGCGGCGTGTGCAGGCGTGCAAAGGAGAACCGCAGTTGATTTCTTTTCTTTGGCGGTGTGCAAAGAGTCCTTTTGCAATTTTGAGAGAGGAATTGAGAGAATATTTGAGGGTTTAGATTGTGAGAATTGTAAACCTTTTGTATTCTTTTTCTCTATTAGTAGATCCCCCTCCTTGCCCCGTGGAAGTAGGCAGTTTGCCGAACCACGTAAAATTGGTTGTTTGAGTTTGTGGCCATTGTAATAGATTTAGGGTCCCTCGACGCGCAGTCCTAGAGCTGACGAGAGGAAGAGCAAATAACCCACTTTGATGGGATATTAGGCTTCAGATTCTTGTTCCCTTTGAGAAACAAGAATTCTTATCGATCTTTCTCTCTTATTGTACACCAGAAACTCTGCCAAAATTTCTGCTGCGCACAACAATTTATGAGGGATAAAATCCAGCCAAAAATTTGTTTGGTTGCGCACGAATTTTGTTAAGAACACGCGACTAAATTCACAAATCCAGTTGAAATCAGCATAATTTTAGAAAATTATATTTTTTTTATATATTTATCATATGTGACAATCTCAAATCCATGTATTAAAATAAAATAAGTAAATAAGTAAGTAAGTAACATGTTCGCTAAAAATTATAATTTCTAACTCGTGGGTCCCTTTGTTTTTGTTTTTATTCCAATGATACAAAATGAACAGAAACAAACAGCCCCTGTTTGCTAACTCGACCTGTTCAATTTGATGAACGGGCCGGAAACTAGCCTGACAAAGATCGCAACCGGCCTAACGAAAATGGGCCTCCCAATTTATACGCTAAATGATGGTTAGGGCTTCTCTTTCCCTCGATTTTGCTCCCCGCGAGGATCTCTCCCCTCTTCGCGACGGAGACGAGAGGTGAGCAGCTACCGTCTTTTTTTTTTTTTTAATAATTTTATTGGAGTAATATATTTTTGTGTGTATTTTCTGGTTGCTTTTGGAGATCTTTTCTCTTGATCTTTCTGAATTAAATTTCAGAGGAGTCTGAAGACTGTCGATCATAGTGATCCGCAAGCTTCACAGGGTAATAATTTTTGTCCCTCCTCCTTTTTCTGCATTTTCTTAAACCTTTCTATCGCCGATTAAAACGTGTGTAGTTTTTGAAACAACGCGAAAGATGGCTCCTTTGTGAAAGTTTTTTGGTTAGAAAATTTGCAGCATTGATTGGATTCATTAATCGTGGTTGTTTTTTTTAAAAAAAAATTGTTTAAAATCTTATTAGATGGATTCTTCGGAAGAAGAGATAATTATGCTGAGGATGTGCTGTAGCGCTGCTTCTGCAGTGTTGATAGGGATTGTAGTAATGCTGCGTCAAATGCTCGAGGATGCGCGTAGGGATTATAATAATGTTCCTCGCGAGCCGTCCCAAATGAGGGATTTGAATAGGAACGTTCATATGTATCGTCTATTGAGTGGCGATGCTAATAGTTGTCTGGAGCATCTTAGAATGCGTAGGGGTCCTTTCCTAAACTTAGCGACGTTGATGAGAGATGGGGGTTTGTTAAAAGATACGATCCATGTCCCTGTTGAGGAGCAGTTGGCTATGTTTCTGCATATCGTGGGTAACAAGTCGAAGAATAGGGTCATGAGCACAGACTTTATTAGGTCCGGAGAGACGGTGAGCAGGTATTTCAACAAAGTACTCGGAGCAATAAGCTGCCTTCGAGATCGGTTTATGAAGCAAGCCCCTAGTGAGACCCCTGCAGAAGTGAGGGAAAGCACACTGTTTTACCCGTTCTTTACGGTAAGATGTCTAGTGTATGGTTAATTGTATTGTCACCCCCCATCAATACCAACGAATTTATTTATTTATTTATCTATATTTTTGTGGTCGTAGGATTGTATTGGTCTGGTAGATGGCATACACATTGATGCCATGGTGCCAACTAAATATGTTGTCCGTTTTAGAGGTCGGAAAGGAGTCACACAAAATGTGCTCGCTGCTGCTACACCAGACAAACGTTTCACGTATGTCATGGCAGGATGGGAGGGTTCTGCTAGTGACTTCAGAATCCTAAAGGATGCATTATCTTTGCCACACCCACATGGATTGCGAGTTTATGAGGGTAAACTATAGTTCTCAAAAATAACTAGGTATTGGTAAAATTTTCTTTAATATTATACTTTGAAGTAGGCCTTAGAAAAAAAAATTCTTTGTTGTAGGAAAGTATTATTTATGTGATGCCGGTTACACCACTATGCCTGGATTCATTTCTCCTTATCGCGGTGTACCTTATCATCTAAAGGAGAGTTCTAGTAGGATGCCAAATAATCGGAAGGAATTATTCAATCTACGTCATTCCGCATTGCGTATGGAGATTGAAGCCGCATTTTGTATCTTAAAGAATCGATTCAAGATTCTTTCCGCGAGGCCAAACTACCCACTTCCGAGTCAAGTTGATATTGTGCTTGCATGCACTGTACTCCACAACTATATTGCTATTGCAGATCCAGTAGACAAGTACTTAAATGAAGAGATGGATATCATTCATGAGGAGGGGGATATAATGGATGAGGACGATGATGAAGTAGTCGATTTTTCTGAAACTCTGACACAACAAGAGCAAGTAGAAGCAAGAGAAGAGTGGAAGATAAAAAGGGATCAAATTGCATGGGACATGTGGGTTGATTATTGTGGAAAGTATCGTTGGGGAGATACATCAGAAGTGGGAATGCATTGAAATGTTTTGTTTGTTAACTTGTTAGTACTCAACCATGTTTTTATGGTTGTTTGTAATAGACATCTTTTGTAGCATATATTTGCTTTATGTGTTAGGAAAATATTTGGTACTGATTTTTATATTGTTATTCTATACATGCTTTATGGTCTATACTGTCTTTACAGTTAAGATGGATGACCCTCCAGAAGTTGCACATAATCAAGGTGGTAAGGGGATCCAAGAAGTAACTGGTGGTAAAGTTTCCCCGGTGGCATGGGCTCAACCTATGTCTCCAAGTGATGTTGCAGGCCAATCATCCAGGTCTCTAAAATATCAGCCTGTGTTTTTTCAACCTGTGTTTTTGCAACAAGCAATTCCAGGAGCCGCCTTACCGCCAATGCTAGCACAAACTTCTCAAGCAATTCCTGGAGCCACCATACCACCAATACTAGCACAAACTTCTCAGAGTAGTGGCACCCAACTCCCTTCTCATGGTGATGGCAATGGGAGCTCCCAAAAATATATTCGTGGACGCGAAGTAGAAGAGATTAGTTCTTCTTCAAAGAGGACCAAAAAGGAAGGCAGTAATAAAAGCAAAAGATCTGGAGAGAGTAGAAATGCACCCAACAAGATGTGGCAGGATAAGCATGATGATGTCCTTATTCCTTTTCTTGCGGATCTAGCCAAGAAGGGTTACAAATGTGACAAGTCTTTTAAGAAAGAGGCATTCTCTCAAGCAACAGATGCTTTGAATAGTCATTTTGGTGAGAACTTCACGACTGAAAATGTCTACAATCACATGAAGTCTCTTAAAAGACGATACGTGTACATGTGTGAGTGTTTGAAGATCAGTGGAGCAAGTTGGGATGAAGAGTCCAAGATGATTAAATTAGATCAACTTCCTTGTGAAAACTGGGATAAGGTAATAATCTAATTCCACATAACTTTTTGTTGTAGTTCTTGCAATCAAGGAATTGTTGTGATTCATTTATACCCCTGTACAGGTCAATCCAAATCTTAAGGATTATGTTAACAAACCGTTGAAGCATTTTGATGATCTCAGTGTTATAATTGGAGATGCTTTTGCCACCGGGGAATTTAGGAAGGGAGTGTACAACAAATTTGGCGGCATTCCAGCTCAAACCATCAACATTGATAGTGATGAGCACAAGGAGGATGCCCCAAATAATCAAGAAACCAGCCCAAGTGAGCCCATCAGGGAGACACCTAAGTTTAAGAAGAGCCAAATGACTCATGGGACTAGTCTCGATGCAAGTCATGCACGACCGAGGGTGCGTAGGACTGAGCGTGCTCATATGGATTCTAATATGAAAATTATGGAGAAGATGGTTGAGAAAGTGGGAGAGATGGCGTTCGCTATACAAAATGCGCATCTCAAGCATTGGAGTGAAAGATTATCTGATAAAGTTTATGTGCTTACACAATTTCCACAGCATGTGTTGGACCATGCCTTTGAAACATTATATGAAGATGAGCGTCAAGCCAGGTTATTTATTGCCAGGCCTATTCCCTCACAAGTAGCTTGGATGAATGCACATGTATCCAAATTTGGTTTACATACTAGCGATGAGATTGTGACGGATGAGGATGGCATGGGTGCTGAACAGAGAGAAGGAACATAAGACCGGGTTGACTCTGTAAATGTTGATAATGATGAAGATGACATGGTAGAATTATGTGAAGTGTGAATGGTACTATGTAAGACTTCGTTTTAGATCAATGTATTATGACTGTGTTATGGATGTATGTAGCAAGGAAACTTGTAGTCTGGATGCAAGTACTAAGCAGTAGGACTGCATTTTGTGGTGACTTCTATACGTGCTTTATATTTAGTGTTCATTTAAAGTTTTGTACCAAGATAGTATTAAGTTGGTCAACCTCCAGTGATGTCAAAGGCAAATAGTGTTTTGTCCAGAGAAGCAGTTGTGACGACTGCATCTTACTTCAGCAAAAACTCGCAGCAGCAGATTATTTTGTGTTATATGGTATGTGTGATGTTATATGTACATCTGTTCTGGTTATAGTCAGCTCTTCATCAGCTTTCTCTTCATGTTCGTATATGTAATTATTGTTTATTGCGAAGAATTCAGTGGAAGAATACAATTCTGATTGCCATTGTTTAAGAAGATAAAAGGGCAGTTCATACGAGGGTATAATGACTAGATTCAACGCAATATGTGGTTGGTTACTTCTAAAGATATCTCTTCTTGGTGTGATATATTTCTTTGATGTTTATTATTGTTCGTAAAATGGTGATAGAGCGTGAGGGTGTAGACCACTGCTTTGGTAATTGCTGATGTGCCCTGGAACGCAACGTCATCGTTGAAAGTATTCTATTTGTAGGAGACATCCGAGTGTGGATTAAAAAAAAAATTGACCTTATTTTAACTCCTTAATTTGTATGCATCATTGCTTTCTAGGGTTAACTGTGAATAGTATCACCCAATTGCAAAGGGACCCATTGTTGTTCTACTTGTCGCGAATAGACCCCTTGTAGTATTGGCCCAAGTGTAAATGATGCCCCCTTAGTGATTTTTTCGACAATTTTAAATGTCCAAACTAGAAAAAGCAGCTGGGTATATATCCTCGTCAATAGAACTAAAAGGGGTCTATAAGCCTCCTTGAACATTTTTAACGATTTTAAGAGTTAAAAAAAAATTCACTCAAGGGTTCTATTCGCAACAAAGTAGAACTAAATGGGGAACCTTTGTGATTGGGTGATAATATCGGGGTTCTTTCTGCAATTAACCCTGCTTTATATCTCTTCTTTGGGGGAAGAAAATACTCAACTATCCTCTTTCACTTCCTCTTGATTTCTTAGGAAAGAATTACCGAGCAACAAAGGCGTCGATATGTCCGAGTGGTTAAGGAGACAGACTTGAAATCTGTTGGGCTTCGCCCGCGCAGGTTCGAACCCTGCTGTCGACGGATTAGTTTCAAGCCTTATCTGCCAATGTCTTTTATCCTTTTTCCTTATATATATATTCTTGAGTAAGAAAGAAATTGGATCTTCTTTTGGATCATTGTGCTTTATCTACCGAGTTTAAATTTCTTTATTTTTTTTTCCTCTAAAGAAATTGGTAGCTCCCCATCCCAACCTCAGGGGACCTAACGGCTACGAAAACAAATCGTCCACTGAATTCCATCTTATTTTTATTAGTTATATATTAAACCATTAATTCGTGCATCTCTTTTCTATGCATGTGTATATATATCTTCGTTTTAATTAGTTACATATGTGGCCACTTCATAGTTTAATGGTTAATTACGATGTTCGATATGAAACATATCTGTTATAAACAACGCTATGTGTCTTAATTTCTAACTTGTACATCTATAAACACTAGTTAACCTGATCTTATGTGTTAAATGAAAAAAAAAATTAATTGGGTGTTTCAAGATATATTTAGTATTTTGAGGAATTATTTGAGCTTGATCTATACTTTGGTAATAATTCATCGATTGTATGCGCATATTTTGATATGTCAATATACGGCTTATATAAATTATAAAATTGAGATCTTTATATATATATATATATATACATATATATATATATATATATATATATATATATATATATATATATATGCAATGAGAAACAACGAAGTACTGTTGGGAAACCAAAGACTAATATCCCAAGCCAAATCAATATGAAGGAGGCATGTAAACACAGAATAAACAACAACAAGTAATCAATCAGGATAGACAACCAATATAACAAGGTTCAAATGTCTTACATTTAGTAAGTCCCGAATAATTGAAACTGTTATTAGGTTCTCTAATTTTTAAGCTATTTTCAAATAAACCCCTCAAATCATTGAACTCGCTATTAGGTTCTTTGATTCTTAAGCTATATATTAACCTTTCAAATCAAGAGTAGATTTAGCAATTATACTGATCTATTTGAAATAACCTATAAGAATTGAGGGGCCTATAGAAATGCCAATGTCCGATTTTTAACAATTCTCTATGTTTCTTTACATAAACAAATCAATTATTCACTGAGCTATTTGAGAACCAAAGGCCTTTCTCTGCACTAGTCCTTCAAGTCACCCTTCAAACTATTGCAACAATGATTCCGTCCCTCAATTCTTAAATTATTTCAAAATTAGCCCCTCCAAGCATTAAACTTGCTTTTAGCTCTCCCGATTCATAAGTTACTTAAAATTTAATCCCTTAAATCAAGAGTAGAATTAATAATTGGAGAGATCTATTTGAAACAAATTATGACAATTGAGCGTGTAACAGAAACTGTCACGCGTCGGGTCCAAGGGCCCTATTGGTGCATGCAAGCTCTGGGACCTACTGAGAGCAACTCGAGGTTGACTAAAACCCACTGTCAAAATGCTAACACTAGTTACTCTTGGACCTTGGAATTTTCTCTATATAAGCCACTAACATTTCTTCACACCAGTGTATGTAAGACTAAAGTGTGCGTGTGTCTCAGAAACTTCAATAAGGGACAATTCTATGAGTACGCTCCTACAACGCACGGGCTCTCTAACTATTTTTAATAAAGGAGCCTATATATATAGGCTAAATTATATCCAAATAGGATAAGAATCTAGCTACTATATTTTGGACTCTCTACTCAACCGATTTCCATCCACAACTTAAAAAGAAAAGGTAGCTGAAGATCTAATTCATTGCATTGATTCATTCCCTTATTCGACAAAGATGGTATGAAAATTCTAAGTCCTTGGAATCTTTTTTTTTTTTTTTAATTGGGAAGGATGGAATTGTTTCAAGTTGAGGCCAAAAGACAAGTAAATCAAGTGCACAGCACGTATACCCATCCCCTTGTGAGAGACGTAATGATTGTCCTCCTTGACACCGAGCGTTTCGATTCTCTTCAATTATAATATTATTATTGGTAGTAGGAAGGACTGTAGCATAGGTTATTTTCATAATCAAGAATAATTGATTGATCGATTATAGCATGTCTTTTATCTTTGGCGGTAGCGAGATTGGCTTAATATTTATAGTATACATGCTTGATTGTAATAGCTATATATAAGCTCATGTTCATTGTATAAAATAAGATTATCAAATATTAATACAATATATATACTTAGTTTCTATTAGTAATTCTCTTGAATGCTTTACTTTTCTATCGAAATAAATCACAGTTTTTCACAAGAAACAAAAACAAAATGATTATAGATGGAAAAGATAGAAGGCCAACTATTCGAGCAAATTAAGTGAAAAGACACCCAACTATAAGCTTTTAATATATCGACAGGAGCAAAGGATGCGACCCAAATTTAGTCATTATGAATTACAACATGTTTTGATTTTATAGGATATAGATCCTTTCTAATTGGATAGCAATTGGAAAGTGTCTGGTTATCAACTTCAAGGGATGAGATAGTGTCACGTAGGATTACCACCATTGCATTGACAACCATTTTTGTCTTGAGAATCATATTGCGAAAATCACTATCGCTATATTGAAAAACCTATGTGAGATAATCTGGACCCTTAAAAATTATGATGAACGATAGGGATTTGAATAATTAGATACTCTCTAACTACCATATAATTGAAGAGAATCCAAATCCGATTTTATAGTACAAATAGAACCATGTTGATTATTAAGCATAATATTCTTCCGAACTTAGACTCCTTCATTATAGAGTATAAATGTTTGTTTCAACAGGGCATAATAATCCTTGCATCAGCGGTGGGAAAAAAGATTAACAAGAAGGATTCATAAAAGAGTTTAAATATCAAAGTTGAAGACTTTTTTTTTTTCCTTCTTTCTTTCCGAACATTTTTTTGAAGTAAAAAATAGGGCAAGACTATTAGAACAATGTTCTGGGAGTAACATTGTCCGTGTAATATCTGTTGTTTGATTAATAACTCTCATTTGCTACTGATTAATTTGTGACATAATATATTCCAAGAATACACAAGTATGAACAAGCTTCTGTTCAAAACAATGAAAAAAATCAACATAAACATTTGAATTCAGCCTTGAACCATAGATGGTCACGATGCACCATCGATGGTCGTGTTAACTCATCGATGGACTAAATTAAACAATCGGAGTAACATAAATCAGAAATCGAACCATCAATGGTCAACAGCCAATCATTGATGATCAAGAGGGCTATCAATTGGCTACAGTAAATGTTTGCAGGAAAAATTAGAAGAAAATTAAGAAGAAATATTATTAGTTATCCTATCTGACTTAGGAAAAGAACGAATATAATCTCTCTTTACAATCTCTCTCTAACTGGCTTTGAAAAAAGAAATTATAATATTCTTGATAGGTCTCCCAATTTTCAAAAGAGAGAAGGACGGATCCCCCTCTTTGTTTAAGGCTGGGTTCTTGGTGACGATGGGAGTTTGATTCTTGGATCTCGTTGACGATCTGAACGCCTCACTTCGTGACTTAGCATCAGGAAGAACTTGCCAGGCAAGTTTAGAACTCTAAAAGAGTTTAAGAACTCTGCGAAAAAGTTAATTTCAGAAAGAAAATTTAATCATTTTTAACCGAAATAAGCTAAACAGTCAATCTCAAGGATCTTCAACCGAAAATGATTCAAAAAACGCCAAGCCAATGATCTCAAAAGCTCCAACAAAAGCCAACCCAAATGATCCAAAAAAGATCCTTATTCAGCTGACTTCTCAGGTATTTATAGAGATCTAGGGGTGTAACTGACCCCATAAATCTCTCCATAATGGGGGCTTAATGGCCTCATTATGTGGAAAATAGTTTTTGAACCGTTCAAATTACAATTGAAACGGTCAAACGCAAGATTCGTGTTCTAGAGCGGCCCTCGCGTTTAGCCTATGAAACGCAATGGTTGACCCTCGCGTTTGAAGTTGGAACGTGGGGGTGACTCTCACATTTTGGAGTTAAAACGCGGGGGTGGTCCTCGCATTTTAGAGTTTAGAACGCAGGGGTTACCCTTGTGTTTTATGAGTTGGAACGCGGGGGTGGCCCTCGCGTTTTGGAGTTGGAACGTGGGGGGTGCCTCTCACGTTTTGGAGTTGGAACGCGAGGGTGGACCCTTGCGTTTTTCTTTGAAGAGACTATTAACTATAATCTCTTTTTCAAGTTCTGCAAAGATCGTCATTTTGTAATCTTTACATTTGAATTTTTAAAGATGAGAGTCGTCAAATTGTAACTCTCGTTTGTTATCGTGAAAGTCGTCAATTTGTAATTTCATCATTAGTGTTTTGTGAGGATCAGCTATCTGCAGTGATTTTTTGACAGACTACAGTAAACAATCATTAAATTTTAAAAATCAAAGTTTGTACAATCAATGGACTACAGTTAACTATCGATGATTAGCGTCAAACATCGATGATCGTGATCAAACATCAATTATTGCAATGCGTTTTGCTAGATTTTTTTAGATTTAATCTTAGCCGTTCCTCGACCTGTTTGATCTTCTATTTGGATTCTGATCTGGGAATATCTTTCATGTATTATCAAGACCTATTTAAGAGAAGATAGAGATCATATTAAACAATGAAAAGATAAAAGAAAAAAGTGAGATCAAATTGTAGGGTTTTGAGAGAGAATTTGTTTTGAGATTTTAACCCTCAGAGCATCGTTCAACTTCTTCTTGTCGTGCTCAACATCAAAGGATTGTTTCGGTGAGAGGAAGTGCCCTTTGTGTTCAACTATAACATCGCTTCTTCACGGACCTTCAACATCAATATTTGGGAGAGCGATTTACTTAAAGGACCATAAAGATCTTTTTTATTGCGCTTTAATTATTTTGGGCCGGTTTTGTATTTTAAACTTGTGAGTTTGACGTCTTAAGCCGGGGTAATTGAGGATTGGCTTACTCAAACTAGGTGAATTGAGGGCAGTTAGGGCTATGTCCCTTTTGGTCATTGTGAGGAGTTGGGTATTTCGATTGGTTTCGGGTAGATTCCAGGGTCCTATCTGTAAAACCTATTGAATTGGGTTGTGATTGAAAAGAATTCCGATCATAGTGAAGAAGGTCTTTCGCCAAAAGGAAGAGTGGATGTATGATTTTGATCCGAATAACTATAAAATTTAGTGTGTTTCTGTGTTGGTTGCTTTTAACTTTTTAATATTTTTCCGCTATATTATCTAAGTTTAGCCAAAAAATTATAACAACCCTATTCACCCCTCTATAGACTTGCATCCTAGTAAGCTATTGTATATATCAGTAAAAAAGAATCTTTTAATTTGGCCTTCTATCCAACCGCGGCGGTGGCAGATGATCAAAATGAGTACAAAAGGCAAAGGGAAAAAAATACAAAACAAAAAGCTTCAACATGCTGACATGTGCAACATAGAACAAAGGCTAGAATATACAAAATGGTTTGCAATTTTACTTAAAAACCAAAAGATAGCTTGATTAGACGTTATTGTTGAAAACATGCACGGCACAGGTCTGGAAAATTCTCTCTGGTCGGTCGACCGACCAAAGAGCATCAGCCGACCGATTCGACTGCCAGAAAAGCAGGTATAAGAATCTCTCTAGTCGGTCGACTGATCAAACAAATCAATCGAGCGATAACGTGCACTGCAGGAACTGAGAAAATTCACCCTGGTCAGTCGACTGATGAATCCCTATCAGTCGACGGGCTGAATGGGTAAAACTGTTTCCCAGTCTGTTTTGAATTTAGGGTTTTTATATATTTAGAAGTGCGTGCGGCTAGTAAAAAAAGAGAGAGTTGACTAGCGAGAGTTTTTTGAACACTTTGAGAGAGAGAAAAGATTCTGTGAAGGTGAGTGAGATCTCGTTGGTGAAGGTTATTTTGATTGGTTGAGAGTTGTAACTCATTGTATTTCTTCTCCATATAGTAAAATCTCTTCATCCTCTCCTCGTGGACATATGCATCTTTCCGAACCACGTAATTCTCTGTGTTTGCGATTGATCTTGGCTGTTGGGATTGTGGATTGTGCTCGTTGTTTTCTTTGTGCATTGCTTACCGACTTGTTGTGGATTGAGTCCGCTTCCGTTGTACACAACAGTTATCTCCAACCACATCTTCTTCAACTTACGTCGATCATTTCATTGAAGCCATTCTCTTCAGCTAACCCATTTTAAAACATCCTTGTTTTCTTAGTTGAGGCCCCTGTCCAACATATTACAAAGTATGCGACATTAG
The DNA here is from genome assembly GCA_022839385.1 of Asparagus kiusianus. Classification (NCBI taxonomy): domain Eukaryota; kingdom Viridiplantae; phylum Streptophyta; class Magnoliopsida; order Asparagales; family Asparagaceae; genus Asparagus; species Asparagus kiusianus. The sequence continues at coordinate 89,526 of BQKN01062523.1, forward strand.
CAACCAGCTTAGCAAATGTAGTTGCAACTTCATTAAAAATCAAAATGTGGCGTGCTCTCCACAAGCACCAACATACATATAGCAGGGAACAAAAATTTTCTATAGTTGCTGGGGTTTTGAAGAAGATAGGAAATCACATTTGGATTCAATCAAACTATGCAAAGAAAGATTAATTACCCATTGTAATACTCATTTTGTTCTCGAATTGTAACCAGATCTCTTTGGCAAATAAATTGTAGTCCAGAAAATAGATGCTCATTAGATTCAATGGTAGCTAGATTTGAAAAAGGGCGTAAATTAAGAATCACCAGTCCAACCTTTTTAGCAGATTTTCCTTAGTTTGAAGACTCCACTTTGAGAGGATCCAAAAGATCGAACACCTTGACTTGTCATGCCCCAACATTGAGGATGATATATAAAGATTTCACTGTGAAAATTCCGGGGGATCTTTGTTGACTCAAGGTTGAAAATTTGCTGAGGAAACCAAGGGTCTGAGATTATGAACCCCTTTTATTTCTTGAATACTAGCTAATTCCTCTCCTCAAGTGTGGTATGTGTTGTGCTCTGATACCACTTGTTGTGCTCTGATACCACTTGTTGGGAACAGATGGCGGCGCCGAGGAACCAAAACAAACGCCGATCAAAAAAGACCAAACTCAATCAAATATCAATGCACAAAACACAAACATCAATTTTAACGTGGTTCGGCAATTACCTACGTCCACGGGGCAAGAAGGGGGTGGGTTTTCACTAATAGAGAAGGAGAGTACAAATTGAGATTACAAATCGCTCAAACGAACCAACTAATCTCACCAACAAATCTCTCAATCTCTCAACCAATAACCCTAACCAATTGCTCAGAAACATCTCTCTTTTCTGTGCTCCAAAATCCCCCAAAACACTCCTACAAAACCCTCAAATTGTATTGGTATTTATACCAAAACAGAAACCCAAACAGACTGCAAATAGGAACCTAAACTTTCCAAAAAACCCGTCGTAAGTCGACTTATCAGTCTGCATAAGTCGACTTGGCAGAGCGAAAAACAACAACTGGAGAAGAGATCATAAGTCGACTTATCAGATCTGATAAGTCGACTTGCCAGAGCCCAAAATCAACAATCCAGAGCAGGTCGTAAGTCGACTTACGACACAAATATAAGTCGACTTACCATAAGTCGACTTATGCCTGTGCATGAGTCGACTTATGACCAAAAAACTGCTTTTTCCAAGTTCTTCTCCACAATTCTCCACCTCGGCCAAGTTTTCCCAAAACTGAGCCGACACCAACCAACAAATGCCTCACGTGTTGAGACCCAAATGGGAGTGCGAACACTCACCCCAAATGTCAATGTCGCTCACCAAATCGGCTGCATCAAAATGACTGCCTACGTATCCTTTGCCTAAGGAATCAAGCCTTCACGTAGTTCACCCAACGGCCTCCAAAGACCCTCAATCCGATAGAAGAGTACGCAACCCTTCTCCATCATCACCAAATCTGCGACTGATAGCACCTCCAATGATCCCGAACTGACTCAATCCAAACACCTCCACCTGAGGTAAACCAATGGCCATATCCAATATATATCTACCAGCTGCACTCAAATCTACCAACTCGTCATCCGCATCCAAATCCAAATGACTCACACGCTGTCACCTCAGCTGGAATCTCCAATAATGCAGAATGACCTGGAGTACATGGAGTAATCTCCACCCAACGTGGAGTAGCATCACTCTCCACCTGCTGCGACATCCGAACGATCTGATCAACACTCTCCACCTGCTGAAAGTCCAATGTGACATACCTGCTCAGAACAAAACCAGAAGCTCCCAAATGATAATCAACTAAGCCTCTGAACCCTAAACGCGCAATTGGATCCAATCTCACATCCACGATGTGACCAAGTGCTGGGTATCCAAACATCCGACGCAACCCAAAATCTGAAGCAGCTCCACCAGATCCAAAATTTCCAAATGCAGCAGTCGGTGACCTATGACTAAGATGACCCAAATATGTCGAAGCTCCAGAACCAATGCTCGACAACCAACGCCGATCCTCCTCCAGAAAGGAACGACCCATCGAAACTGTCATCTCATTTCGTCGCCCCAAAGTCTCCACACCAATGAAGTGTCTCCTATTTCCGTGAGCTCGGCACAAACGCAAGAAAGGACCCCTACCAAAGCTGAAACAACGAGTTACCTTTCTGCTAATACACTTCCTCCAATTGTTGTTGACTTCTAGGAATTTACACCAACGGGAACTGGTCGCGACCCAATAATGTCTAGAACAATCATCAACTGCGGAAACCAAGATACGATTACCTCCCAATGATGCCTCCTTGGAAGGCCCCCAAATGCCTGACTGAACACCTCCTAAAAGACCCCTCGCTCGATGGATAGGAGTGCCAAACTCCACCACGGTCTTGCTCATCCCAATGTGCTCACAGGATTTCAATCTGCAGGTCATAGCACTCCTCAACAACCAATGCACGGCATTACCAATCATATACCCCAGCACCAAATAATGCCACAGTCTAGAATAATCTGATGAAGTCGTCATCTCCCTATCAATCACTGTGCTTCCGTGCAAATAATACAAATTTCTCCTTCTGACGCCCTTCATCACAATCGTGGACTCAAATGTAACCTTCAAGCGTGCATCCGCCAAGGTCACCCTATAGCCTGCTGCCTCCAAAGCTCCAAGTGAAATGATGTTCTTCTTCAACTGAGGAACGAATCTCACTCCAACCAACTCCCGAATCACCCCGTCACTCATCCTGATCTGAACAGTACCGATACCACCAATAGAGCATTTGTGATCATTCCCCATGAGCACGAAATCTCCTCTTTCCAACTCCTGAAAGCTGGAGAATCAATCCCTCCTAGGACAAATGTGGTATGTAGCCCCCGAATCTAACATCCACTCTGTAGAGTAGGCAACACAAACTGACGGCAGTGCAGATAATGAGTAGCCCGAAGAGTCCGAATCTGAATCGTTGCCACTAACCTTGACAACATTCGCCTCTGAAGCTTGAATAGTTTTTCCCTTATTCTTTCCGACTTACTTTGGGCATTCGGCTTTCCAATGTCCATCCTCTTTGCAAAAGGCACACTGATTCTTACAAACTCCAAGATGTGCCCCTCTAGACTGCGACCTCCCACTACGGTTTGGACCCTTTGCTCTTGCGACCAACGCCCCCGCTACCGGCTCAATCGAAGTCTCCTTATCCTTCTTTCGAAGCTGATAATTCACAAGTGCAGTAGTGACCTCACTATACGAAAGAGATGTCTTCCCATTAATAAGAGTAAGAACGAAGGTCTCATATTCCTCGTCGGGCAAGGAACTCATCATCAACAACAACGCCTTGTCCTCATCTTCAATCACCACATCTACATTCGCCAAATCCGTAAGAAGCTTCGTGTAGTGGTTCATGTGATCACCAATGGAGGTTCCTTTCTTCAACTGGAAGCGGTAAAGCCTCCTCTTCAAATGCAAGCGATTCTCCACACTCTTGGTCAAATACTTGCTCTTAAGGATCTTCCAAATCTTCTTTGCAGAAGTCTCATTGATCACATCATACTTTAGATCTTGAGTGAGACAAGACCTAATCACACCACACGCCGTTCGATTCATCTTTTTCCAAACCTTCTCATCAATATTGTCCGGTTTCCCGTCCAACTCCAACGTATCTTCCAAATTTTGCGCGTTGAGCGCATCCATGACTTCGCATCGCCAAAGTCTAAAATTATTTGTGCCATTGAACTTTTCCACGTCAATCTTCATTGAGTGGATATTCAAGCTTTGGACGGTCTTCACGTCGGAAGTACTGCCCACAACTCCTTCTTTCTCGGCCATAATCCTCAAAGCACCACCAAACCAATACGGAAACAAACGAGAAATAGATCCAAACTAAAAAAGACGAGATTTTTACCAAAAAGATCCCACCTTTATCACCAAACGAAGCCCTAGATGAACTTCCAAAGCAATCTACTCCTCCAAATAGCCCAAGCGTAGCCCGAGCTCTGATACCACTTGTTGTGCTCTGATACCACTTGTTGGGAACGGACGGCGGCGCCGAGGAACCAAAACAAACGCCGATCAAAAAATGCCAAACTCAACCAAATATCAATGCACAAAACACAAACACCAATTTTAACGTGGTTCGGCAATTGCCTACGTCCACGGGGCAAGAAGGGGGTGGGTTTTCACTAATAGAGAAGGAGAGTACAAATTGAGATTACAAATTGCTCAAACGAACCAACTAATCTCACCAACAAATCTCTCAATCTCTCAACCAATAACCCTAACCAATTGCTCAGAAACATCTCTCTTTTCTGTGCTCTAAAATCCCCCAAAACACTCCTACAAAACCCTCAAATTGTATTGGTATTTATACCAAAACAGAAACCCAAACAGACTGCAAATAGGAACCTGAACTTTTTAAAAAACCCGTCGTAAGTCGACTTATCAGTCTGCATAAGTCGACTTGGCAGAGCAAAAAACGACAACTGGAGAAGAGATCATAAGTCGACTTATCAGACCTGATAAGTCGACTTGCCAGAGCCCAAAATCAACAATCCAGAGCAGA
>BQKN01062523.1:94121-105882 GCA_022839385.1 Asparagus kiusianus
AGTCGACTTGCCAGAGCCCAAAATCAACAATCCAGAGCAGATCGTAACTCGACTTACGACACAAAACATAAGTCGACTTACCATAAGTCGACTTATGTCTGTGCATGAGTCGACTTATGACCAAAAAACTGCTTTTTCCAAGTTCTTCTCCACAGTCTGCACCACCAAGAAACATTTGTGAGGGAATCCCTGCGATGCAACTTCGACATTTGTAGAGAAAGCTAAGCATAAGCCAAAGGGAAAAGGCTAGCTAGTTAGAGAACTTGACCTCGTCCATTGTTTGTCCTCCCAAAATATTACACAAGATCCCTCGCCTAACTTCCAATATTGGACAGGACTACTAAATGCTTGGTTTATTGAAAATATAAATCTTTCCAAAACTTGGAAGCCGTAGGTCTAGGAGGTGTACGTACGTAATATTACGAGGAGGATAATAAGTAGATGAGAAAATATATAGATGAATTGAAAGAACTTTCCCAACCACAGAGTTAATGTTATTAATTAAGAAAAATGACAAATGGAAGATATCCTATCCATTGGATTATTCAACTCTAGCGGACAAAAGTCGGTAAATTAAGATTATAAGACAGGGTTTGCGTCGTTAATTCATTGGATATATAAGATTATCTAAGCTATCATTATTTAATATTTGATTAAAGTTTAAGATATAATTTTATATCTTAAATTAAATAATTGGGTTATTTCAGTCCAGTAAACAAAGGTTGATGTCAGATTGTAAGATAAGGTACATACTATTTAGGGATAAGATAATCCGATCGATCGAGGCAATAATTATTTGATATGTGATTGATTAATGAAGTTTAAGATAAAACTTTGAAGTAGAGTATAATATATTAATCTCAGCTGGCTATATCATTATATAATCATAAACAACGGCAAATGAGCTATTGCTAACTAAACAAATATTTTAATAATTGCCAACAAATATATGTATGTTGTGGTTATAAAATGACCATGCTCCAACCACATACATGACGTGTTACGTAAACAAGTTCCAGCAAGCAATCGTGTCCGCACGCAAGTTCAGTGCACCGTAGACCAGGCATTGATCCGTACGCTCGCTCTCTTTCTTTAAATTCTCTTCTATATATGATATATCCATAGACTTTATAAAAATGTTTAATTTCTAAGTTGCACCCTACAACATGCACCCGTTTGCAACCACAAATTAATGTGACGTGCACATCATATATATTGTCCAGCTCACCAACTCATGTCGACCGCTAGTTTCACCGTACTCCCCCCTCTCAATCTTTTCTCTTCGCCAATCGCTTTTTGCTTGTTGGCCTTATGTTTGTGGTTGGCTGGAATTGCTTGGGAGCAAGAAAAAGATTCACCACCTTTTAAATGAGGACAGAAAAAGGGATCTAATTTGCACGAACGTCCTGATAAATATTATACCATTTTGATGACGTGGACTTTTTCGCATTTTGCAGAATGTATTACTCAAAAGGGTCATTTGCATATATAGGCTATATAGCCCATAAAGCATAGGTGTTTGCATATATAGCCCTTAAAGCATAAATATACCTATTTTGCAGAATGTATTACTTAAAACGGTTATTTGCATATATGGCCCCTAAAGCATACGTATTTGCAAATTAAAATACCCCTCAGATCCCAATATTTGCAACAATATCCTTCAAATCATCAACTTTGAAGAAAAAAATATCCTTAAAAGCAACAAAAAAAAAAACTAAATGCCAAAAAAATCAATTTGGAGCTAAAATTTTGACTATTTTGTTGATAATTTTTTACTTTGTGATTAATATGAGGGGTAGTTTTACAAATATTACTGAGATTAATTTAGAGAATTTTTTTTGGCAAATACCCATGATTTAAGGAGTATATACACACTTTCTACTCATAAACCGTGACTGTTGCTTTTTAGCATCTTGATTAGTATGAATTTGTATCATCTCCACCACCGAAAAGTAGTGGAGAAACCAGTACTTTTTATACTAATCATTGATTATCTAGTGAGCGAGTGAAATTCATTCTAAATTTAACGCTCATCATACCCTCTCATGTATTGCATCCGTACCTAATTAATTTGTGCTCAAACACAGATCGTACTTTTCGATTAGGCAGTCAACGATTCTAATAAAGTAGTGGTCTCCCCAATTTTTTTAAGTAGCGGAGAGTGTTTTGTCCAATATTTTTTTTAATAGCGGAGAGAAAGACTCATGAGTCCAATATTAATAGCTACTAGTATATATAATATACTAACTCATATATACTTAAGCCTCTCCGATAGTCCTCAACGAAGTTCAAAATTGTTAAGCAATAGCACAAGTTTTACAATCCAGGTTATACATCGACCTATATATGAAAATTGATCTAGAAATGTGATCAGTCAGTACGTGCCAAAAGAAAAGTGATATCAATGAACCATGGAATCATTATCATTCTTGCTCTCAAAGTAAGAGAAACGTAAATTTACTTCATACATATATAGAGCAAATAATAATAATTATTAATAATAATTAATTGATAATAATCCTAATTAAAGCAAGTGAAAGTCTTAATTTCATCCAATCCAAATCCAAAAATAACTAAAAGCATGACCCTCTCTCCTGAAACCCATAATGTGGATAGTGGAACGCTCTGATGAGGGCTGCTGCCATGATCCGATACGCTCTCTGCGTCATGTGAACGCCGTCCCAACTAATACGTGTCGCCGGATCCTCGCACGCCGAAACCCCGGGGGAGCCACACTGCTTGGCCACGTCAAAATTATACTCACCGCCACCTCCACAGCAAGCTTTTTGTAAAGATGACTCATCGAACCCTGCACGTACGTACAAGAAAGAAATTAAGTAAGTAAGGCAAAAATAAATAAATAATAATAAATTATCAAATACTAATTCACGCTGAGGCATATACGTACGTACCTAGTGCTGAGGCATTTTGAATGAGATACGTGAACGCACGATAATAATCCGCATACTTGATGTGAACGTAGGGGTAGTATTCCTTCCTTAAATCCCCCAAGGCTTCTTGAAGTTTTGCGTTGTGGAAGAGGGAGAAGGCGTTCAAGTCTTTTAGGCAGTTGTTTTCATCATAGTCTTCTTGATTCTTTGATGAGCCAAAAGCTGCAAGGTACACCGGCATGCATCCGATAGGAAAGTTACCAGGAACAACTACTTGAGTAGCACCAAGATCAATCACTTCCTGCATATATGCATGCATGCATCAATTAATTAGCTAGGGGGGGAAATCGAAATCAAAATCAAAATCAAAATTACCGGCTAATAATTACCTTGGTAGCATTAACTATGGTTTGCACAACATAAGGAACATATAGCTTTCCACTTGCTGAATGCTTTTTCCCGCCATGAAGGCGTAGTTGTAGTCATTGCCTCCAATCTCCCCCATCATGACGAGGGATTGTCTGAGCTTCTTTGCACATTCTGCATGCAAATTAAATAACAGTACTAGTACGTACAAATCAATAATCTTAATTGATCGAGAACATGCATCAACACTTGAGTAATTGAGTAGTACGTAGATATCATAATGTAATGCTAGCTAGCTCATATAGTTAGTTTTTTCCAAGGTTATATAATTTACCCGCACGTGAGAAGCATGTGGAGTTGAGATGGGACTTGAACCATTTAAGCTGAACGCTGAGGGAGCTGTGCGTAAAAAGGTTTGCGATGCCGTGGTTGTCAAAGAAAGACCTATCGAGAGCCGTGGCTCCAGCCACAGCAAAGTTGACTCCGCATCTGAAGTCCCCGTTCTTGTCTAGAAAAGGAGCAACAAGTGGAAGATCCAGAGCCAATGCTGGGTGGGACCGTGGGGGGGAAAAAAGGGGGGGAACAGTACTAATTAGTAATTGTAAAACTTAATTATTGCAAAAAAAAAGTTACTTTAATCTGGTTAATGTGGGTTATTAATTAAGAATCCTCTTTTGTTAATTATATGCTTAATATATGATGAATACTAACATATATAGATGATTTTTGGCTAAAGTTCTTTCAATCATGTGCTTCTTCTGTGTATGAATATACGTTTTCCATAACCTTGTTCTAACGTTTTTTCCGTTCCCAATGAAGTTAGGAAACAGTGTCAACAAAAGATGCCAACCAATTACAAGAAAACGTCCCTCATCTCATGGATATTAAACTTTTTTAATAAAATTATTTTTCCCTAATTATCTGAATTGTTGATCACATGCACGTAGCCATGCAAACATACATACATACATATATATAATAATTAATAACATCAAATCAAATTCTTTTTTTTTTTTTTGGCTTGAGATAGATAGATAGATATATACCCAAGTAGTCGATCATGAGAAGGCCATCAGAGCAATGGCCGGTGGATTTGTTGAAGGTATTCCGGCCGTAGGGGAGTTTGGCGATGGTGGAGAAAGGCCCACGGGCTCCCTCACGTATCAGATTGCCCGTGTCGGCTATGGAGTCTCCGAAACTGTATATGGACCTTATGCATGGCTTCTCTCCTCGGATCTTCAAACCCAAACCCAAACCCAAACCCAAACCAGGCCGGAAGAAGAACAAGCTGATGATATTGATGGTGAACAAAAACTTGGTGGACATCTTATCAAAGCAGCAGTAGACCGTTGCCAATTATAATATTCAACAAGAGCTTAGGGCTTAATTTAATTTGTTCGCATATATGCATGTGTTCAGGGGTGCAATTAAGATGAACAATATATTATATAGGCTCGATCTGCAGGGTTTAAAGAATTCTATGATAACAACAAGTCTACCAGTGATATAACAAACAAATCCAACTCCTACTTAAATGATTTAAACAAAGTCCTAAAGACTATTAAATCGAATTGATCTAGAACTCTCCTAGCATTGGGATTAACTTCTTAAACAAAGTTTCAGTGGTCTTGTATAAATTAAACAATGTTAACATGAAAACAGCTAGACATGAAGGGCTTATATGCAAAAGTGGCTATGACAGTTCCAAAAAAAATAATAAAACAAAAAGCAAAAAACATAAAAAATCTCGGTGATTTCCACCCACCAAGAATTCCAACCTGGCAACGTGTCTCAACTCCACGTGTGACTCTTCACGTGGGTTAACCACGTCAGTTTCAGATCACCACTCTTCACATGGGCCATTCATGGCGGTGGTGAGCCCACGACTGCGAAAGTTCCGCGGCCCGTCAATTTAGACCCAACGCAAATACCTTTAAAGTAAAGGTCTTAATTGAGAAATGACTGGAGATACGATTCTGCTAATAAAGGCGGTGGGTCCTAGTCAGTCAGGTGCGGGTCACGTGGACCTACGGAGAATGCTGTGGGCAGTATTTTGCCACGTTAGATGGCAGGAATCTCGACAGCTAGTTTCTGCCACACAAGAGAGAAAATATCTGGTGCTTGTGGGGCCGAGGGAGGGACACGTGGGAGATGAGGAGTGAGTGACTCCGTTGGAGGGGGCAGACGAGAGCCACTTGGCTAGACTAGCCCAGGTTCTGTACTGATATGACGAAATTAACCCTGCAGGGATTGAGAGATTTTGTGCGAGTTTCTCCCACGGGGTAACGTTACCGAACTGGGAGTTTCACCTATTGTTGTTACCCCAACCACTCCTCCGAGCACACACTCTCTCTCATTTGTTACAGTGCACCGGTTCCCACATGAGATTTTAAAATTTTAAAATCCCATGTGGGACCCGGTGCACTATAGCAAATGAGAGAGGAGGTGTGGTTAGAGGTGTGGTTGGGGGTGTGTCTCTATCATTTTTCTTTTGTTTAATGAACATCGCTAAGCTTAACGGATCAGATATACTTAAGTACATCTGCGTCCAATAACGCAAGGTTCACATGGTTTGCGAATATTTTTTTATGGTGACTCCTCGATCTTCTACTTTATTCACCACTCTAAAAATAAGAGCTTTAAAAATAAGTTTCATTGGTAAAATAAAAAAAAATCTCAGTTCAAATCTATGATGATTCATGTTAAATCAACTATTCCAAATACCGGCACTGTTAATATCAGAAAATTAGTGTGAGATTTAAATGATGCAAGGACGATTTACGGTCCATTAATCTCTTCTGATGGCGCTGATGGTTTTTACGGAGCTGTTGGACCAATATTGCCTGCACAGTTAGAGGCCCCGAACATTGTTTCCTTCGGCATGCTCTTGAACGCTCAAAGCAGCGACTGATTTGATAATCTAAAGAGAAGCAGAGTATAGTCTTTAGAATTCTTTGTGCATAAAATTGTGTACCTTTGGATAGTGGAGATTGTCCACTATTTATGATAGGGGTATATTGTGAACACGTGGGGGGATCACGTGATTAGATTGGCTGGCAAAAGAAAACGCGTGAAGATAACGCGTGAGAAAAAAAAGGAAGCGGCCCACCCGAATTTTGTCTGCAGCTAGCCTATAAAATCCTTGTCTAGGGTTTCGTGAAAGGTGGGTGATGGAGGTTTGCGGCTGATTTGTGCAAAGAAAAGAGTGTTGCTTGCTAAGAGGGTGTGCGGCTGCAGAGGAAATCGTGTGACGGTTGCGGCAGACGCAAAGGCAGAGGAGCACAGTGGCTGCAAAGTGCAAAGCTGGGAGCGGAGAAAAAGAAAAGAGGCTGCAGTGCAGAAGTTCGTGCAGAGGTGTGTCGCAGGTGCACGGAGATTTTTGCGGCTGGTTTGTGTGAAAAAGAACAGAGATTTTGGCGGCTGTGTTTGGCTATTCACAGAGAAGAAGCAAAGTCTTTTTGTATTTGTTCTTTGATTTGTGCATCCCTTTGAGAGAGTATTTGTGTGAGGGATCTGAGAGTTTGTGAGAGGGTTCAGATTGAGTGATTGTAAACCCTAGTTGTATCTCTCCCCCTCTAATAGTAGATCTCCCCCTCCTTACCCCGTGGACGTAGGCAGTTTGCCGAACCACGTAAAATTGGTTGTTTGAGTTTGTGACCATTGTAATAGTTTTTAGGATCCCTCGACAGGTCAGTCCTAGAACTGATGAGAGGAAGAGCCGATATCTCACTTTGTTAAGATATTCGCTTCAGATTCTTGTTTCCTTGGTGAGACGAGAATTCTTATTGATCTTTCTCTCTTATTGTGCACCAGAAACTCTGCCGAAATTTCTGCTACGTACAACAAGTGGTATCAGAGCTCGGGCTACGCTTGGGCTATTTGGAGGAGTAGATCAATTTGGAGGCTCGTCTAGGGCTTCATTTGGTGATAAAGGTGGGATCTTTTGGTAAAGACTCCATCTTTTCAATTTTAGATCTATTCTTCGTTCGTTGGTGCGTAAGATGTCGGGTGTCGAGGGTGGTGCTTCTGGCGCGAAGACCATTCAGAGTTTGAATATCCACTCTATGAAGATAGATGTGTAGAAATTTATTGGCACAAACAACTTTGGATTATGGAGATGTGAGGTTTTGGATGCGCTGAACGCGCAGAATTTGCAGGATGAGATTGAAGAGAAGGTTTGGAAGAAGATGAATTGAACGACGTGTGGTGTGATTAGGTCTTGTTTGACTCAAGATCTAAAATATGATGTGATGAATGAGACTTCTGCAAAGAAGATTTAGGAGATTCTCGAAAGCAAGTATCTGATAAAGAGTGTTGAGAACCGCTTGCATTTGAAGATGAGACTTTATCATTTTCAGTTGAAGAAGGGAACCTCAATTAGAGATCACATGAACACCTACACAAAGCTTCTTGCGGATTTGGCGAATGTGGATGTCATTATTGAAGATGAGGACAAGCTGTTGCTGTTGTTGAGTTCCTTGCCCGACGAGGAATATGAGACCTTCGTCCTTACTCTGATTAATGGGAAAGCGTCCCTTTCGTATAGTGAGGTCACTGCTGCATTGGTAAATTATCAGCTTCGGAAGAAGGATAAGGAGACTTTGACTGAGTCGGTAGCAGAGGCGTTGGTCACAAGAGGGAAGAATCCGAACCGGAAGAATTGGAAGTCACAGTCTAGAGTAGGGCATCCTACAATTGGAAAAGATCAGTGTACTTGGTGCAAGGAGACTGGTCATTGGAAGAAAGACTGCCCAAAGCTCAACGAATGGATGAAGAATAAGCAGAAAGGAAAAGGGAAGCAACCATCATCAGAAGCAAACATTATATCGGATGGTAATAATTCTGACTCTTCTATTTATTCACTTTCTATCAGTCCTAGAGATAGCTATTCGGAGGAATCTGAATGGATGTTGGATAATGGTGCGACCTATCATGTGTGCCCTAGAAGGGAATGGTTCTGCAGTTTTGAGAAGCTGGTGGATAGTGGTGTGGTGTACATGGCTAATAACCGTGCATACCAGATCCTTGGGATAGGAAGAATTCGCATCAAGATGTTTGACGGGACTGTTAGAGAGTTAAACGATGTGAGATATGTTCCTTCTTTGAGGAAGAACTTGATCTCGATTGGAGCTTTGGTTGGGGAGGGTATGAATGTTCGAATTGAGGACATGGTTCTCAAGATTGTGGAAGACTCTCGGATTGTGATGAAGGGCATCAGGAGGAATAACCTGTATTACTTGACTGGAGGTATAGTGACAGGTGGAGAGCTGACGACTTCTATTGATTCGACTAGACTATGGTATTTAGGGCTTGGCCATTCCAGTATTGATTCCTCGCATAGATTGAAAGAGGGTGCGAAGACCTGCAGTTTGAAGTCCAGTGAACATGTTGATGTGAGCAAGAAGAACGAGGTGAAGTTTGGCACCTCTATTCACCGTGCTAAGGGTCGTTCTAGAGAAGTTCACATGGATGTTTGGGGGCCTTCCAAGGGGGCATCATTGGGAGGTAATAGGCATTTGGTTTTTTTTGTTGGTGATTGTTCTAGGCGTGTTTGGGTTGCAACCAAATCACCTTTGGAGAAAGTCCTAATAGTATCCAACAGATTGAAGAAGTGTGTAATAGACAGAAAGGTGAAGGTACTCCATTCTGGTGGGAGGTACAAGATGGACCTGTTTCTGCATTAGAGCCGAGCTCACGGTATTTCGAGACACTTTGTTAGAAAGGAAATCTTGGGACAACCAGATAGAGTGACAAAGTTGGAGAACCGTGCCTTACTGGAGGAGGATCGATGTTTGTGGTCGAGCAATGGTTTGCAGAAGAGTTTCTAGACTGAGGCTTCGACATATTTGGGTCATCCTATTATAGAGTTGTCAACTGCTGTGATTGGAGGCAAAACTTCATTAGAAGATAGGTCTGGTAATGTCACTTTGGTTGAGGCTTCGATGAGGGAGCTAATTGACTCTCAGCATGTGGAGAGTTTTGGACAGACCTTAGAGGTATCGCAGCGGGTGGAAATTGATGCTACTCCACATTAGGTGGGGATTTTCCCACATACTCCAGGTCATTCTACATTAGTTAGGATTCCAGCTGAGGTGACACAGCGTGGAAGTCATTTGGATTTGGATGCAGATGATATGTTGATTGATTCGAGTGCAGCTGATAGATGTAGTTTGGATATGGTCATTGGTTCACCTCAGGTGGATGTGTTTGAGGCCATTGAAGGTGCTATCATCCGCAGAGTTGATGATATTTGAGAAGGGTTGCGAACTCTTCTATTGGATTGAGGTCGTTTGCGGCCATTTGGGTGAACTACGTTCGGCTTGATTCCTTGGGCAAGAGGATACGTAGGCAGTCTTTACGATGCAGCTGGTTTGGATTTTGATGGGGGTGAGATCGATTTGGTGAGTTGATACCAACATTTGGAGAGTGTTTGCATTCTCATTTGGGTCTCGACTTGTTATGGATTGAGTCCGTTATCGTGATTGTTTCACGTCGTCCTGGACACAACAAGTGAGACATTTATTTTGGTTGGTGTCGGCTCAGTTTTGTGAAAACTTCGTCGAGGTGGAGAATTGTGAGCACGTGAGGGGACCACGTGATTAGATTGGCTGGCAAAAGAAAACGCGTGAAGATAACGCGTGAGAGAAAAAAAGGAAGCGGCCCACCCGAATTTTGTCTGCAGCTAGCCTATAAAATCCTTGTCTAGGGTTTCGTGAAAGGTGGGTGAAGGAGGTTTGCGGCTGATTTGTGCAAAGAAAAGAGTGCTGCTTGCTAGGAGGGTGTGCGGCTGCAGAGGAAATCTTGTGACGGCTACAGCAGACGCAAAGGCAGAGGAGCACAGTGGCTCCAAAGGCGTGCAAATCTGGGAGCGGAGAAAAAGAAAAGCGACTGCAGTGCAGAAGTTCGTGCAGAGGTGTGTCGCAGGTGCATGGAGATATTTGCGGTAGGTTTGTGTGAAAAAGAACAGAGATTTTGGCGCCTGTGTTTTGCTATTCACAGAGAAGAAGCAAAGTCTTTTTGTATTTGTTCTTTGATTTGTACATCCCTTTGAGAGAGTATTTGTGTGAGGGATCTGAGAGTTTGTGAGGGTTCAGATTGAGTGATTGTAAACCCTAGGTTTATCTCTCCCCCTCTAATAGTAGATCTCCCCCTCCTTACCCCGTGGACGTAGGCAGTTTGCCGAACCACGTAAAATTAGTTGTTTGAGTTTGTGGCCATTGTAATAATTTTTAGGATCCCTCGACAGATCAGTCCTAGAACTAATGAGAGGAAGAGCCGATATCTCACTTTGTTGAGATATTCGCTTCAGATTCTTGTTTCCTTGGTGAGATGTGAATTCTTATTGATCTTTCTCTCTTATTGTGCACCAGAAACTCTGCCGAAATTTCCGCTGCGCACAACATATATCTGTAATTTGACTATGTCGGTGCAGTCGGTTGACCATACCATAATTTACGTGTGTTTTCAACTAGGTGAATGAATCATCTTGGTATTTAATATGGCAAAGATAGAACGGCGGAAGTGCTGACGTGGTCCGAGAAGTTATTACTTCGACGCGAAGAGTTATGATGGCTCTGACTAAACATTAAATGTAAGGGTGATTGAGTAGTGAAGTATGACTATTGAAGCTAATAAGTCATCTTATCATTTGAGATATACCTTAGAGAGCCCGAATAGAAAACATCTTTTGTCTCTGACTCGGGTGGCAAAACCGGCCTGAAGATGTTTTTCGTCTCGGATCCGGGTCAAAATAAGAGATTACCGAGGTCTATATCCGGGGTGTGCTTTCGGATTACTGGGACTTGGTTAGTTAATCATGATATGTGTCCGACTTTTGGTTGTCTATTATACTAAGAAATTTTCAAGGTATAACTGGTATGTACTTATTTATGTTGAGAACTAAAATGTTCAATTTAAAGTACTTGAGTTTTGTCTCAAAATATCGGATTAGTAAATATAATTAATTGTCTGTCTCATTACACTAAACTAGGAAGTAAATCCTATGCGTGCGTTAATTTGAGAGTAGATGTTGCGGTTGAAATATGTCACATAGTTTATAGTTGAACAAGATCTGAGCAAGAGTTCATAGAATGCATGATAGGCTAAATGACACTTTCATATCCTATTGTTTCATCACATGTAGACTTAGATATCCTAAACTATAGGAAATAGCACTTTGATATTCTAAGTTGTAAAAAACATTACTGTAATATCCAAAGTTGTAAAAAGTTACACTTAAATACATTATTATTTCGTCATATTTACTTTTAAATATTTTAAATTGTAAAAAATAGTATTTTAATACCCAAATGTAAGAAAGTAGCAGTTTAATACCCAAAGTTATAAAAAAGTATCACTCTAATACGTTCTGATAATTGTCAATAGATATTTTTAGGAATATTTTCATAACAGTTAGAAAAATTCCTGAAGGACCCAAAATATGGGACCAATAGAGGGGACAAGTGAGGTGTCTCCCTCCTATTGGATAATGAGTTGGCCAT
>BQKN01062523.1:125882-155723 GCA_022839385.1 Asparagus kiusianus
TTCAAAAGAGGGTTCTGAGAGCTTCAAAACGAGTATATATACTTAGGATAACAACCGGGTTTGGTATAAACAAAACCCAACCCGAAACAAAACTGACAGAAACAGGTTCGCCCAGCGGTCGACCGGTGCGGTCGACTGCGCAGGGTTCTGGACCATACTCAGATTGGGGTTCGGTAAAAAGGATATAACTTTCTCATACGATCTCGGAATGAGGTGATTTAAAATTATTTGGAAAGCTCTTGAAGAGACCTACAACTTTGATCTTATACACTTTTCCAGATTCTGACTGAAACAGTATGCAAAACATAAAAGCTCTTAACTGGTCAACATTCTCAGATTCTCATTCTTTGCCTTTGTGCATGTTTTGTGAATTTGAACTCATATATTCACAAATATATATTGAATTGACCTCAAATCAATTCTTATCATACTCAAACATCAAAGATATATTATTTTTACCATATAACATATTTGTAATTATTTATCACATTATATTCAAATTTTCAGGGTTTTACACATCCCCTTAACAAAAGAAGGCTCCCTCATTTATAAGATGGTTCGGCTGTCGCTATCACCAGAAACCCCCAAGGGGAAGTCATGATCCCATCAAATTCCAGGGAACAAAGGTTCGGCACATGGGGCTCTCACCAACAAGAAGCCCCCCATCACAAGAGTTGCCTAGGCCTCCTCCTGTTGAGTATTATCCTCCAAAAGCTCAATCAGCAAGACTCTGGCCATATAGCGCAACCAACGGTGGACAAGCAAGATTGGTTGAAAATCATCATGTCCACCGTTGACCTGCAAGGATCTCAGTAAAAACTCCAAGTAGGTCCTTGGCTGATGAAATGGCAAATATGCCAACAACTCAACGACGCCCAAAGCTAAACACCTCACTCTCGGGAGGAAGAGCAATCCCCGATTCCTGGCGCTCCTCAGTTTGGCAACAAAGACAGCCAATGAAGCAACAACTCACTCTCATCAAGGCATGAATGTTCACAGGTGAAAAAAAACAACCAAGGAAGCTCCGTCTCGGTGACCCTGTCTCCGGCAAAAGCCATCTTTAAAAGGCATCTGGGCAAGAAACATGAATTCGACGCGGCTCGATGGAATAAATGTGAATGAGTTGTACTCTATCATGTGTAAATTCCAATAATCAATGGAAATATCAAAAATAAAAAGAAAGACATCAAAGACCCAGTCAGCTGGCCACCCGGCTAAGTCGATAAAAGTCATTGGTACCTCCTCAGGGTAAAACCAAGGCACGATCCTTTTTGCCAATTCCTATAGTCGACTCTCGGCCCTAGGGGAAAATGCAAGTCCTCGACTCCTAATTTGGATAAGCCTGAGGCGTAACGACCCCTCAGTTGGTCACAAGACCCTAGTGCCGCCTCATGACAGGCCTAAGGTGCTACGACTCCTCAGTCGGTCACAAGGATCTGGTGCTGCCTTAGGATAGACCTAAGGCGCAACGACTCCTTAGTCAGCATAAAGTCCTCGACTCCTAATCTGGGTAAGCCTGAGGCGCAACGACTCCTCAATCGGTCACAAGACCCTGGTGCCGCCTCAGGACAGGCCCAAGGTGCCATGACTCCTCAGTCAGTCACAAGGCCCTGGTGCCGCCTCAGGATAGGCCTAAGGTGCAACGACTCCTTAGTCGTCATAAAGTCCTCGGCCCCTAATCTGGGTAAGCCCGAGGCGTAATGACTCCTTAGTCAGCATAAAGTTCTCGGCCCCTAATCTGGGTAAGCTCGAGGCGTAACGACTTCTTAGTTGGCTCAAAGCCCTTGGTACCTAATTTGGGTAAAACCAAGGTAAAACGACTTCTCAGTCGGAACCAAGACCTAGTCACCTAGGCACAACAACTTCTCAGTCGGGACAAATCCATTGGCTCTTCCTAAAGAATAAGTCTAAGGAAAAACGAACTCTCAGTCGGAACAAAGCCCATGGCTCTTCCTAAAGAACAAGTCCAAGGCAAAACGACTTCTCAGTCGGCACCAAGACCTAGTCACCTAGGCAAAATGACTTCTCAGTAAGAACAAAGCCCTTAGTACCTAATCTGGATAAAACTAAGGTAAAATAACTTCTCAGTCGGAACAAAACCCTTGACTCTTCTTAAAGGTAAGCCCAAGGCACAACATATGGTTCGATTTCTTCTGCTCTCATCATCCATAGTGGTCAAGACCTTGGTACCTTCTCAGGATAAAACCAAGGCACAACGACTCCTTAGTCAGAACAAAGCTCTTGGCTCTTCTTAAAGGTAAGCCCAAGACACAACATATGGTTCGATTTCACCTGCTCTCATCGACCATAGCGGCTCAAAGCCCTTGGTACCTAATCTGGGTAAAATCAAGTCAAAACGACTTCTCAGTCGGAACAAAATCCTTGGCTCTTCCTAAAGAATAAGTCCAAGGCAAAATGACTTCTCAGTCGGCACCAAGACCTAGTCACCTAGGCACAACGACTTCTCAGTCGGCTCAAAGCCTTTGGTACCTAATATGGGTAAAACTAAGCCAAAACGACTTCTCAGTCAGAATAAAGCCATTGGCTCTTCCTAAATAACAAGTCTAAGACAAAACGACTTCTCAGTCGGCACCAAGACCTAGTCACCTAGGCAAAATGACTTCTTAGTCGGCTCTCCATTGGTACCTAATCTGGGTAAAACCAAGCCAAAATGACTTCTCAGTCGGAACAAAGCCCTTGGCTTTTCCTAAAGAACAAGTCCAAGGTAAAACGACTTCTCAGCTGGGACAAAGCCTTTGGCTCTTCCTAAAGAATTAAGTCCAAGACAAAACGACTTCTCAGTCGGAACAAAACCCTTAGCTCTTTCTAAAGAGTGAGTCTAAGACAAAATGACTTCTCAGTCGGAACAAAGCACTTGGCTCTCCATCCAGGAATTAACTAAGGCACAACGACTTCTTAGTCGATTCCAAAGCACTTAGCTCTCCATCCAAGAATTAACCAAGGCACAACGACTTCTTAGTCGATTCCGAAGCACTTGGCTCCCCATCAGGAGTAACCTAAAGTACAAAGGCTCCATAACTCGGCAATCAAGTCTACGGTCCCCCACCTAGATAAACCAAAGACAACCCCAGAGTCGACTCTTTGAGTTATTTTCCAACCAAATAAGAAAAACAAAGACGTCGCCACTTATCCCGCGTAGGGTATTAAATCTACAAGGATCAACACTCTTCTCAAAAAGGAAAATGGAGCCACTACATGAATCGGATATTCTATCAAACATTCACAGTTCTTAAAAGCATAAGACAGAAGAAATTGCTTCTCATTCAGAAAGAGTTTTGTACATTCTTTACCAAAAGGCCTAACAAGGCTTACAAAAAAAAATTTCTATGGCTTAGTGCCATTGTCCCCAGAGTCCTTCCTCATCTTCTTCGAAGGCCTCTTTGAAGAACTCGATCCCTCCGAGTCAGTCCCTCTTTCACAGACCTTCATTGGTGGAGGAAGTGTCGTCGCTTCAGAATTTGAGGAGGATAAAGAGGACCACCCTATCTCAAGAAACTCTTCTCCATCCAAAGCTTTGGCCTCCTGAAGACCAAGACGACACCGGAGCTTCTCGAGATCTCCAGCCTCGTGATCACTAAGAGCCCTCGGCTCCAGTACGTTCTCTTACACCTCAGGCCAACCTGAGCAGAATAGAATGTTGTCGGTGCCAAATACCCAGACAAAAAACCTCTTCCATTCTTTGTCCAGCTTCGAGAGATCAGCATCCAGGTGAAAATCACCCCGACAGTGGAGGAAATAGTGGGGGTCTCCCTCAACAGACCCCACACTAACCACGTGCTCGAGCAGGTTGATGCTGGGCATTACTGTCGCCTCGGATCAGGTGTCAATAAACACCATCAAAATGTGAATGGTGTGTGGGTAAAATTGGCAGGGGGAAACCCCCAGAGCCATGAAAACTTCCCTGGCGAAGGGATGCAATGACAGGCGCAATCCACACTGCATATGCACCAAGTAAAGAGGAACCCGATCCTCATTGTGCATATGCATCAGAGTCGAGCTGTCCGGCGCCCCTATGGTCATCGTCACACGAGAGATGTCATACTGATCATGCAACCCACTCGCCTCGTCCAAAGTCATCCTCGATCTGGATAAAAATAAAACCATGAGTTTCCTCTCGCGATCATTCTGAGGAAAAGCCATACTAAAAACTCTTAAGGAGTTAAGGGAGGATCGACGAAGCAAAATGTTCTTAGTGAAGAGTGCCCCTTTCAACGACGCCAGGAACTTTTTATAAGCCTCTAAAGGCGCATGCAGAAGAATTCAAGAGGCACCATCCTAGAGCAATTAAGGAAGATCCATTTTGGAGATCAGAAACGAATCGCTCGGGAAAACCAACCGCCACTTGTAACTCACCAATCAATTGGCAAGTATGGCGCCTTTCACTCTACCCACAACACCTCGTTTCCTTCAAAAAAGTGATTCCCGATACCGATCATCAGCTTACAAAGATTGACGGTTAGCTAGGCCTACGCCACATCTCCATCCACGATCAATTAGCTAAGAAATCCCCAAGATATGGAGCAAGCTTTTATCTATTTCACTCGGACTCGACTAAAGCTAACTCCGAATGAAAGGGTTCAACTGTTATGGTAATTTACCATCCAAAGATAGAGGTGTCGAGAGAATGTCTGCATAAGCCCAAGAAAGCTATGCGTCCAAACCAACTTAGAGGCTCATAAGCCCAGCCAAGGTCAAGTCTCTCGACCAGACGAGCAGACAAGCAATATTTCGATCAAGGGTCATCATGACTAACTCGAAGTGCGGGATCAGTTACCCCCTCACAATTAAGACGACTCCTCGAGCAGACGACTCGACTATACACCCGACTCGAAGCTCACTCGACTATCGGGTCATCAAACCATAATGATGGCTCACAGATCAACCCGTCTTGACTAAAGGGATAAGAGCCGACCAAGTTCACTTCAGATGTCAATCAACAACAGTATTGATTAGTCCCATCAAGATCTCCGTTCTGACAAACCTCGTGCCCAAGCCGCTTATTCTGCTCACAAGTCATTTCCCAAAAGTTTGTCATGATGCTTCCCTATGCGCGAATGACTTCTCCTTCAATCACCAGCCGCCACCTGGAGAGAGAAGGACGACCACACAGCCGACCTATCCTACGCCTTACCTCTTCTATCAAATCCAGGATACAGAGAAGTAGTTTCTCTCCTGTATTCGAATAACTTCCCTTCCAGTCGCCAGTCGACATCTGGAAGGAGAAGGATGACTCAGCACCTCTACTGCTCACCTTTCAGCCGCCTCCTGTGTATGACCAAAGCCTAGGGACAACACACTTAGAGGCAAGGGATTATAAAAGGGGGAGAAAAGAGGAACGCAAGAGGTAAGTGATTCTTTGACTTGGCTACTTCTTCTTCATAAAAACAATAAACCTACCTTGGTTAAAAAAGAACTAGAAAACTCTAAAAAGAGAACGCTCTGAGGACCTCAATGGCCCCAGGACCTTCGCCCAAACCCCACTCAAGCTCTACAGCTGACTTGACCGTCGGAGGTACCACAAGGGAAACTAGCCCGTACTCATGCGATTCTTGCATGTGCAGGTCATCAGCCCACCCCGTGCGTTCAGAATTAGGTGTAAAATCGGAGGAGGAGTCAGCCCCAACATCCATCCTCTCTCTTCTCCTCAGCACCGTCAGGATCAAAACTACATCCTACGGCGGACAACCCCCATCGACTATTTGTTCACGAGCATCAACAGGTCTAAACAAATGAAAAGTAACAAAATTATGAGTTATACCTCATAAAAACTTAGAATTTTGAACTCCGTATAGTTATTTATGATTTGGTCCAAATGAATGAAAATGGACAAAAATCATAGGTAATATTTCATGAATATTAAAAAATTACTCAGATTAATTATTTGTGATTGATCCTAAATGAATAAAAATGAAAAAAATTCATAAGTTATGGTTCATGACTATTGAGAATTTCAAACTCCAATTAATTATTTATGATTTTCAAAAATAAACATAAATGGAAAAAAATCATGGGTGAAAATTCTTAATATATGAGTACTTTGATCTCCTCTTATTATTCATGATTTGCCAAAATGTATAAAATTAGACAAAAATTATGGTTTATAGAGCATGAAAATTTAGAATTTTAAACTTAGGTTTACTCTAATTAGTTATTTGTGCTTTTGCTTAAATGAATGAAAATTAACAAAAAATGTTGTTTATAGCTCATAAAAATCAAAAATTTTGACATCCAGTAAATTATTTGTGATTATGCCGAAATGAAGGAAAATAGACAAACATCATGAGTGATAGCTCCTGATACTATGATTATTTATTTACAATGTTGCTCAGACGAATGAAAATAGACAATAATTATGGATTAAAGGTCATGAAAATCGAAAATTTTGGACTCCAACTAAGTATTTAAGATTTGGTCCAAATGAACAAAAATGAAGAAAAAACATATGTCATGGTTCATGAGAATAGATAATTTTGAACTCCGATAAATTATTTGTGGTTTGTACCAAATGAACAAAAATGGAAAAACACATGAATCATAGCTCATGCAAATCAAGAATTTTGAACTCCACTTATTTATTTTTAAGTTAATACAAATGACTAAAAATAGACAAAAACCATGGGCTATAGCTCATGAAAATTGAGTATTTTTAACTCCAATTAATTATTTGTGATTTTGTCAAAATATGCGAAAATAGACAAAAATATTGAGTTATAACTCATGAAAATCGAGAATTTTGAACTCCGGTTAATTAATTATGATGTGGCTTAAATGAATAAAAATAAACAAAAATCGTAGGTTATAGCTCATAAAAATAGAGGCTTTTGAACTTCAATTGATTATATTCGATTTGGCTTACACAAACAAAAATTGGTAAATTTCGTAAGTTATTGCTCATGAAAATTAAGTATTTTGAGTTCCGATTAGTTATTTGTAATTTTGCTGAACTATATGAAAATTGGCAAAAGTTATGAGTTATAGCTCATCAAAATTGAGAATTTTGAACTCCGGTTAATTATTTGTGATTTGGCATAAACGAACAAAAATGGACAAAAATCTTATGCTATAGCTCATGAAAATTGAGAATTTCAAGCTTCGTATAATTATTAATGATTTGGTCCATATGAATAAAAATTGACAAATATCATGGATAATAGCTCATGAACATAGAATTTTTTACTATAATTAATTATTTGCGATTGGTTCTAAATGAAAAAGTGAACAAAAAACGTGTGTTATAGCTAATGAATATCGAGAATTTTGAAATCTAGTCAATTTTTTTGATTTGGCTTGAATGAAGGAAAATTGATAAAAATCACAGGTTATTGCTCATGAAAATAAACTATTTTGAACTTCGATTAATTTTTTATAAATTTGCCAAAAAGTATGAAAATTGATAAAAAAAACATGGGTAATTCATGAAAATTTGAGAAGTTTTAACTCTACTCAGTTATTTGCAATTTGACTTTAATGAATAAAAATGGAAAAAATCATGTGTTATAGCTCATGAAAATCAAGAATTTTGAATTATATATAATCATTTATGATTTGGTCTAAATGAATAAAAGCGGACAAAAAATTAGGAGAAATAGCCCCTGAATATCATAAAATTTGCTCATGAATATCATAAAGTTTTACTCCAATTAATTATTTGTGGTTGATCCTGAGAGAACAAAAATGGACAAAATCAAAGGTTATAGCTCATGAATATTGAGAATTTTGACCTCTACTTAATGATTTACAATATGGCTAAAATTAATGTAAATGGACAAATATCATTGGTGATAACTCCTAAAAATCGAGTATTTTTGACTTTGATTAATTATTTATGACTTTTTCAAATTGTACATAACTGAACAAAAATCATGGTTTTTACCTCATGAAAATTGAGTATTTTAAACTTTAGTTAATTATTTGTGATTTTGCCTGAATGAATGAATATTGAAAAAAAACCATGAGTTATAGCTCATGAAAATCGAGAATTTTGACCTTTGCCTAATTATTTGTGATTTGGCTGAGACAATGAAAATTGGAAAAAAATTCATGGGTTGCAACTCATAAAAAGTAAGAATTTTGAACTACAATTATTTATTTACAATGTGGGATCGAGAACTTTGAGCTTCAATTATTTATTTGCAATGTGGCTAAAATAAATGAAAATGGACAGTAATTGTGGGTTCAAGGTCATAAAAATCGAGAATTTTAGACCCCGAATAATTATTTATGATTTGGTCCAAAGGAATGAAATGGACTAAAATCATATGTAATAGCTCATAAAAATCAAGGATTTTTAACATAGAGTAATTATTTGTGTTTTATCCTAAGCGAACAAAAATGAACAAAACCCATGAGTTATAGCTCATGAAAATTGAGTATTATGAACACTGATTAATTATTTTTGATTTTATCAAAATGTATGAAAATGGACAAATATCATGGATTAAAGTTTATAAAAATTGAGGATTTTGAACTCAAATTATTTACTACTAAGTTGGTTCAAATGAAGAAAAATAAACAAAAAACGTGAGTAATAGCTCATGAAAGTTAACAAAAAATAAATAATAATGGAAAAAATCATGTGTTATAGCTCATGAAAATCAAGAAATTTAAACTTAATGCAATTATTCATAATTTGGTGCAAATGAACAAAATTGGAAAATATCATAGGTGGTGCATGACTATTGAAAATTTTAGACTCCAATTAATTACTTACGATTGGTCCTTAATGGACCAAAATAATTGGTTACGCTTAAAAAGCAAGAATTTTGAACTCCGGTTAATTTATTTTTGATTTGATCTAACGAATAAAAATGACTCATAGAAATGGACAAAAATAAACAAATACGTGGATTATAACTCACAAAAATTAAGAATTTAGAACTCCAATTATTTTTTATTAAGTTGGTGTAAATGAATTAAAATAGAAAAAATAGTGGGTTATAGTTTATGCAAATGAAGAATAAACAAATAAAAATGGACAAAATTCATCTGTAATAGCTCAAGAAACTCATGAAGTTTCAACTCAGAGTAATTATATATGGTTGGTGATAACAATATTTTACCCATGATAAACAATTTGGAGGAGGATAAAATTATTCTATTAATTTTTCTTCTTCTTCTCTTAGCTACTTTCAACTTACAAACCACACATATATGTACTACTACAATGACTCATAGATTTCCTAACAAAGACTATTGAATTTTCTAACAACATTCATGCATCTACATATTCATGTATTCGACTCCTTAAACAACTAAATGATCTTCTCAATTCCTAAGGTGATTCAATCAAGTTTATTTTCAACATTCTACCTTAAACTTGATTCTTCAATCATACTTTAATGGCTTAGTAAATACGTCAGCCATCTGATCTTGCGATTTCACGAACTCAAGCTCAACTTCCTTGTTCTTTACTTGATCGCGAATAAAATGATAACAAGTATCAATATGTTTGCTCCTTTCATGAAACACTAGATTTTTTGAAAGTGCAATAGCCGACTTGTTGTCAACACAAATTTTGAAAAGTACTCGACGATGCTTCCTCGCTAGACATCCTTCAAAGAGTTGCTCGAGATGATCAATTATCAGCAACCCTTTCACCATGTTTCTATCCGCCAATGTCTTCAGACTGCCAAAATTTAGATGCCCAAATCTCAAGTGTTGGGCATCTTGACCCTAAAATATGATTGTTTTGATGATAACAGATATTACATGTTATGTGTATTATGTGCTAATATTTATTTTGCAGTATCAGAGCTAAATTAACAATGATACTCAAAGAGATACTCAAGACATAAGATGAGTTCAAGGTAATATGAAGCAAAGAAGAAGTTATACATAAATGTTAAAATGTAATTTTTCATATTTTCTTTGCTTAGAAATTTGTACAAGCCTTGATCACTCACACACATACACACATAGTGTTTAGAACACACTAACACATGCTTAGTATGTGGTTAACTATAAAAATCCCATAAGTTAACCATTAGAGGTTATAGATATTGAATGAGTCTTAAAACATATTAAATATCTCATATCTATACCTTAGTAGTCGACTAATGGCCTTAGTAGTCGACTACTCAAGACTTAGACTGACAGAATATCAGTTTTTGTGTCATTTTATATTAGTCGGCTAATTAACTTTGTAGTCGACTATTCAACTTTGAATCAGAATTCCAGACTTTCTGTCGTTTATAGTATAGTCGACTAATAACCAGTGTATACAACTACTAAGAAAAATCTTGACTTTACAGAGTCTGTTAGAACTCAGTGTAGTCGACTGCTAGAGGTTATAGTCAACTACATAGACAGTTTTTGTGACTATTTGAGATTTAAATACTTGACTGTTTATAGCCGTTTGTGTATATTTTTAGGGTTTAAAAACTTGTCTTTTCATAGGCTATAAATAGATAAAAATGTCAGAAACAAAGATCCATCATTTGCACTTGTAAGATTCATATATTATGCAAATTAACTCTCAAGTTTCCAGTTTTTAGTTCTAAGTTCTAGAAAAAGAGAGTTTCAAGATATTGTCTTTGTTCTCATCATTCTTCAAGATTGTTTAAGCAATATTCAGAGAGTCAAAAAGATTCATAAGCCACTGTTACACATTCACATCCACATCAAGGCTTATATGATTAGATTTGTATTCTTGCTACTGTAGGCGTATAAAATTACCTACGGGTCCCTTAGCACAGCTCGACGACGTCAATTCGACAAACGGACCATCGGGCGACGTATCCAAACAAGACCGTTAGCTCGCCAACGCCGAAGCCAAGCCATACGCAACGGAGCAGGTTAACGAGGCGACGAAGCCAACAAATCGCACCCAAGCATTGGAATGCATCCACTCGCACGCGGAATCAAACCAACGTTTCGGGGAATCACCGAGTCATCTAAACAAGAGCGAACTCGATGATATAACGATCAAATCAAGATTAATTCCGGACTCAAACTCAGAAGCGGATTAACTGCCATATTTGGAATCAAGTCAACAAGTCGATTCCAGATCAAGTCAACCACAAACCGAATCAAATCCGAACAACGGAGAACCGGAAACACCGGAAAACGGACGAAACGGACAACACCCGGGGAACTCGGCCAAAACCGAGCCACCCCAAGGTGGCTCGGCCCAAGCCGAGCCACCCTGAGGTGGCTCGGCTAAGGCCGAGCCACCCATGGGTGGCTCGGCCATGGCCGAGCCACCCAGGGGTGGCTAGGCACAGAACTGTGCAAATGCACAGTTCTGAGTGCCTATAAATAGGCCTTGTGCTCATTTGTTTCGGGGGTTAGATTTTGGAGGAGGCGAAGCCCTGCTGGATTGAAGACTCAGATCTAAAAAAAGATCTCAACTTTGAAGGCTTGAAGGCTTGGACTTCCAGATCCGGTGCTCGACGATCGTCAACGCCAAATAAGGCAGGAGTTCGAGAGAATCGGATCTGAGATCTACACGATCACACTCCGGATCTAAGCTTGGTTCTTAGATCCCGAGCATCGAGCGGTTGTTTCCTTGGTGAAACAATCCCTCCCGGCTATTATTCCCTTGGTGGAATAGTACCCGTCATATCGTGTAGATCCGACCGGATCGAGATCACGCGGTGGTCCACGGATTAACCCCGGCGCAGGCAAAGAACCCACCAAAGCGAGTGACCGCAAAACAGGAGCTCGCGATTCGTTCGACAAAGAAGGAAACAAGTTGTAATTTTTCTTTATTTGTATTTTGATTTTCATTGTAACCGGCTCTTATAAAAAGACCGGATCTTTGTAATTCGATAAACGATTATTAAAGTGTACAATGATATCAACAATGAAGAAAGCAACAAATTTTCCCGCGAACAATCTGGCGACCACAGTGGGAGCCACCGATCTCGCCGACGAGATCGTTGCGTCGCAGCCGCGGATCTTGATCCCGGTCGAGGAGGAAGTCGAGTACGAATTCGACCAACAAAAGTTCGAGGAGTATCTGTCATCCTCGTCCGGATCCGCCTCCCCTCGCAAGTCTAAGAAGTCTTCAAAGTCCCCCTCCAGGAGAAAGATCCGTTGGTATGAAGAAGTTGAGAATACCAACGAAGATCTCACCCCAATTGATGCCGAAGTTGCATTGGGTGAAGCTCTACCAACCTCCAACCAGGTCGGATCTGCTCTGGCCAACTCTTCTGCCGTAGAAGGCGTGATGACTCTCTCGAAGAGAGCCCGCCAAAGGCAACGTCAACGGCTTGCGAAACAATTCGCAAAGGCGATGGAATCCGTGGACGGAGTCTGTTACAAGGCGGATCTGAAGAGCAAAAGAGGCAAACAGCCTCAACAGCAGATGAATGGCGCCTCTTCCAAGCCGCCAACAACAGAATGGGTCCGTGTCAAACGGAACCGCTCAACGCTGGAAGAACGCATTCACAAGCGCCGTGTATTATCAGCGTAAGCACGGGTTCGAGTCGAGGAAGCCCGTAGGAAGCTGCAGAATGGAGTGGCCAAGAAATCACCACCAACTCGCAAAGTATGGAGGCCTAAGTCTGAAGCGGCGATTCAGACTAAGGAGCAACAACTGCAGCCTTCGAAAATTCAACTCCCGGCGAATCAATCCAAATCGTCGATGACTTCCACAACTGCTCCGGGAGATCCCGCAAGACCATCCCAGAAAAGGAAGTCAGTCTTAGAGCGCCTCGGTCCACTTCCCGAGGAGCGAAGCAAAGCTCTAATCCAAGAACGTTTGGGTCCACTGAGACAGCTCCGAACTAATCAACATGCTGGGGGTCGACACAACCCTCAACATGACAAGGAGTTCACGGCACCCAAGCGCACTACCTTGCGCATCGAAGTTCGGGAGCCCGTTGAGAATTCACGCCCACAAAGGCACGTTTCGAGGCGAGTGACTCTCGAAAGTCCAAATAAGGTAATTCGCTCTCAGAAGGAAACGTTGTCATCCGATGATGATAACGTTATACCTGAGAAATCGTACCAACACACGATAGGTTACTCCGATCAAATTGACGAGTTGTACTATCGTGCTGGGGGTACGAGCAAGACAAGAAAGAGAAGCCCTCGAAGGCTCGAAACTCAGTGCCCATATGCCAAGCTCATTCGGGTAGTACTGTCTGAATGCAACTACATCAAAGCAGTCCCCGAGAGAGTCTCTGTATTTGAAAGGCTCAGCACTAAAACACCAAATCCAAGGCCTACGCGTTCCCGACGAAGGAGAGCGGTGGTTGAAGATGGAGAATTTTCAAGAGTCACCGCTTATATGACCAACAAGGGGACATTGGCACGGGATGATCTCGAGTCGATTCTGAATGCATCCCAGCGTCTAACCCGTTTGCATTCCGGAGCCATCTCACGAAGGACGTATGGCAGGGTTCGGACAAGATTACCTTCAGAAGATGAAGAGTCAGATGCTTGCTTTGCGGTTGCATCTGACAACACTGTATCCAGCGAAGGAGAACCTCGCGAGTCGTTCATGATAAGCGCGGAACAAGTGGCCAAGATGCTCGAAGAAGCCATGGCCAAACAACAGGAGAGCTTCAGGCTCGAGATGCAGATGGCCATGCAGACTATGAAAGAGATGCATGACCAACAACTCCAAGCACTGAGGAACCAACAAGGTGAATCAAGTCATCGTAACCAGAACAATCTGGAAGATGAGGACACAGGGGCAAATGAAACTCATAATGCCAATGACCCTCCCATCAACGCAGGGGGTGGTAATGAGGATGCCAACGAAGATACAAGTGAAAACTTGAAGATCAAAATCCTCGAGAGCAAAATCAATACCTTGATGTCCGCTCAAGAGGTGAAGAAAACGGGCATTCCTTGTCCATACCCAAGGGAGTGGGAATCAATCCCCTATCCGGCGAAGTTTAGTCTAATCAACTTCACGCCGTTCGATGGAAGGGGTTCCCCTACCCAGCATTTGATTTATTTCAAATCGCACCTGGGTGTTATCTCCGGCAATGAGCCTCTGATGGTGCGGTCATTCGTTGGCACTCTTCGTGGAGCCGCCTTCGATTGGTACCGCCGCCTCAAGCCAGGTAGTGTGAGCAGCTGGGACGATATGGAGACCATGTTCCTCACCAATTTCTTCGATGACGACACCGAGATATCCATCGGGTCATTGCTCGACGAGAAACAAAAGGACGGGGAGTTAGTCGAAACCTTCGTCAAAAGGTTCCGGAACAAAGCGTTAAATTGCCGGGACCCGATCACGGAGGAGTTCATTCTCCAGACCTGCCACAACAATCTTTCGTTGGATGTGTTGGAAGCAATGGGAACAGCGCCGTCCAACACATGGAAAGACTTGAAGGTCAGAGGGGAACAAGCTGAACGCTTCCTCCGAAGGAAGAAGGTCGAGAGGAGTCAATCGACGACTAATCCTCCAAACTCAAACTTCGCCTCCCGTGGTAAGGGCAAAACACCTGCAGCGGTTGTTGACGCTAATCAAACGTCGTAACAGCAGTCCCGGAGACAACAGAAAACTTCGGATCAGAGGCCTCAAAAAGAGTACTCCTTCAAAGACGAAGATGTTCCAGCCATCTTCGAATCGCTCCTTAAAAATAACAAGATCAAGCTAAGCCCAAAGCAACACCAAGGCATGCTTTGCTCGGTCGAATTAAAAAGAACTTGGCATCCACCTAAGCCCAAAGCACGTACCAGAAGACCTTGGTACCTTTTTAGGGTAAAACCAAGGCACAATCATCAACTCGGTTGACTCCAACATTAAGACCTTGGCACCAACCTAAGTCCAAAATGCTCTACCTAGACCTTGGTGCCCTCTTGGGATAAAACCAAGGCACACCTTGCTCGACTGACTCAAAAAGACCTTGGCATCCACCTAAGCCCAAGGCATGTACCAAAAGACCTTGGTACCTTTTTAGGGTAAAACCAAGGCCCATCATCAACTTGGTCGACTTCAACATAAAGACCATGGCACCCATCTAAGCCCAAGGCGCTCTACCTAAGACCTTGGTGCTCTCTCAGGATAAAACTAAGGCAGGCCTTGCTCGACTGACTCAAAAAGAACTTGGCATCCACCTAAGCCCAAGGCACGTACCAAAAGACATTGGTAGCTTTTTAGGGTAAAACCAAGACACATCATCAACTCAGTTGACTGCAACATAAATACCTTAGCACCCACCTAAGCCCAAGGCGCTCTACCTAAGGCCTTGGTGCCTTCTCAGGATAAAACTAAGGCACGCGATTTTGAGATTTGCTCTTTTATGAAAGAGAAAATTTCAAACTCTGATTACTTACAAACTCTGCCTATTTGTTTAACTTGAAAGTTTGAAATTTCATGAAAGAGCAAATTTCAAACTATGCCTATTTGTTTGGGTCTAATATTTGTGATTTTGCCAAAATATACAAAATTAGACAAAAATCATACGTTATAGCATATGAAAATCGAGACTTACGAACTCTAATTAGTTATTTTCTATTTGACCTAAATAAACAAAAATGAAAAACAAATCATGGGTTAGCTCATGAAAATTGAGTATTTTAACTCTGATTACTTATTTATGATTTTACCAAAATGTGAAAAATATAAAAAACATGGGTTTTAGCTCATGAAAATTAAGAATTTTAAACCTTGAGTTTCTTATATGTGATTTGGCATAAACTGTGACGCCCCTGGTTTCAACAAGGCTGCAGTCCAAGGTGAAATCAAGAATGTCAAACCTGCCAAGCACCAAACACCATATATACTACGGTATGTTTCACCATCATAGTTATTATCTATCTAGTGGAATCAACAACAGGTGTAGGTACAAAACATGCAAGAGAGAATATACGGAAGAAATACTAAACAACAAATACTCTGAAGAAAATCATCATCACTAATATAAATGGATAAATCTCTAAGAAACAAATAATTAGACTGATACAATTGTCTCATAATAGGAAGTCAAATGAAATGACATAAAGGCACATCGCCTTACAAAGCTAGAAATAATATCTCACATGTTCATAAATACATCTACTGTGGAGTTCTGTCATAAACTGCAAATATAATAAATATCTAGATAGAATCTATGAAGACATCTCATCAACCTGCGACTCTCTGTGCGCCTGACTTGCTGCCTGAAAAGGGGGAAAAACTACGAGCGTCAAAGCGCTATAGCGAGTAACATCTCAACCAATCCCAAGGGGAAGGGCTAGAAGGATAAGAAAATAGCTATAAATATATAATAGATAATCAATCATCAACTGTAAAATGAAGTAGGAGTTTGATATTTAGAAATTTACAACACGAGCATAGGTACGTCCCCCGTAGCTCAAATTATAAATATCTAAATACCAAATCTGAGCTACAGCGTAGAGCATTAACTCCATCCCCAACCATACAATCAAAATATCCTGATTAACGCCAGATACTTGTCCAACACATGGACTTCATCTACTATATGTTAAATAAAACAACTCAGATAAATGTCCAACACATGAACTGCATATGATAAATACCTAGCACATAGACTGTAAAAGGTAAAAGCCCAACACATGGACTATATATGATGAATGTCCAACACATAGACTAAAATGGGTAAATGTCTAATACATGGACTATATGATTAAGGTCCAACACATGGGCCACAATAGACAAGTTTCTAATGCATGGACTGCATACGATTAATATCATATAATGAACAGATACAAGTAAAAGCATATATACTATTCACTCTCATATCCCAGTGAATAAATCTAAGACTCATGTCAAATAGTCAACTCATGTACACCAATCTCAGTGTACAGCAAACCCATATAACCTAGGTGTTTCGCCAGCCACACAACTGCACACAAATGACGTGCACATGCTAAAATAGATCCCATGGTTGACCACCAAATTTCTGCGGTTGACCGCATAGTGAGTAGAAAGTTTCTGCTCAGCTACGCACCCAGTGGTCAATCATCGCATATCCGCGGTCGACCGCGTAAGAACAGAAAACTTCCTACGGGTTTTTATGTTCTGCAAAAGATGATACACAAACTTTTATATGTTAATCTTGCATATTGGAAACCTTATATTAGTAATTTAGCATATCTAAACATATGAAGAACAGTCTAATTACTATAGACAAATCGAAACATTTTTAAACATGCATATTCATATCGAAACCTTCGAAAACAAATATTTTTCTTTCAAACTCTTATTAAACAAATATATTCAGATCTTGATCCTCATTTAGAAATTCGTGGGTGATCTTTATTAACTAAAAAATTGTTCTTATTGCAATATACAATATAAAGATCTACCTTTATACATAAAATAGCATGTTAGGATCACAAATCACAAGAAAACATTAGAAAACAAGTTTAAAAGCATGGGTACAGGGTTGAGCGAGATAAGACTCGCCTGAGGGGTGTTGACAAACTCTTAAGGACGCTGAAAAAGATTCCCCTTCACTGAACGCCATCGGATCCCGCTAAAACTCTCTAAAATCCGTCGGAAACACCAAGGAGAAAGGGTTAGGGTTTGCAAGAGGGAAGGAGAGGACTGCTAGAGTTTAAACTGATGAAAGAGAGGGTCTCCCGGGTATAAAACTATATATATGAACTAATAAATCCGACCCAAAACCCAACATGACCCAAACCTGGAAAAACCCAAAATCTGCTCGGCGGTCGACCGCCGCTATGTCGCGGTCGACCGTGTAGGAAGCAGAAGCCTTTCTGCTCTCCTGCACGCCCCGCGGTCGACCGGACAGGAAAATTCCTGTTTGTGCATGATTGATTGTGTGCTGGTCTTTTCCACTAAAATTTTCTCACATATATTCACTTGTTTGATCCCCAAACACTTGCTATTACATTTATCTATGATATAAATATATATTTCACAATAAAAACTCATTCACTTTATTTTATGGGGTTTTACATAAACGATCGAAAATGGATAAAAATCATGGGTTATAGCTCATAAAAATTAAAAATTTTAACTCCAATTATTTATTTGTGATTTGGCTTAGACAAAAGAAAATGGGCAAAAATAATGAGCTATACCTCATAAAAATTGAGAATTTTGAAATCTAATTTATTTATTATGATTTGGAAAAAAACAAACGAATATGGAAAAATCCTTGAGTTATAGCTCATGAAAATTGAGAATTTTAAACTCCCGTTAATTACACCTCATGAAAACAAAGAATTTGGAACTCCAACTATTTATTTGCGATTTAGCAAAATTGAATGAAAATGAAAAAAAATATTGGTTATACCACATGAAATTTGAGAGTTTTGAACTCCAATAATTATTTATGATTTGGTCAAAATGAACAAAAAATGTCAAAAATCATGGATAATAACTCATGAAAATCGAGAATTTTGAAATTTGATAATCAAGCATTGTTAACTCTCATTAACCATTTGTGATTTTGTTCAAATGTATGAAAATGCACAAAAACCGTGTGTTATAGCTCATGAAAATCGAGTATTTTGAACTGGGTTACATATTTCTGAGTTGACCTAAACAATAGTAACTTACAAAATCATGAGTTATAGCTCATTAAAATTGAAAATTTTGAACTCCGTCTAATTATTCATAATTTGGTCCAACAGAACAAAAATAGATAAAAAAAACACATGTAATAGATCGAAAATCAAGAATTTTGACCTCTGATTTATTATTTATGACTGAGCCTATACAAGTTAAAGTGGATGAAAATCATGTGTTATAGCTCATAAAAATTAAAATTTTTGAACTCGGGTTAATTATTTACAATTTGGCCAAAACAAAAAAAATCATGGATAGCTCTTAAAAATTGAGTATTTTGAACTAACTAATTATTTGCAATTTTGCTAAAATGTACAAAATTGGACAAAAATCATTGGTTTTAGCTCATGAAAATTAGAATTTTGAACTCTAGTTAATTATTTGTGATTTGGCTTAAACGAACGAAAATTGACAAAAAAATCATGGGTATAGCTCATGAAAATCGATAATTTTGAACCCAACTAGTTATTTATGATTTGGCTAAAAAGAAGGAAAATGGAAATAAATCGTGGATATAGCTCATGAAAAATGAGAATATTGAAATCCAACTAATTATTTATGATTTGGGCCTAGCAAAAAAAATGGACATATATCATGGATAATAAATTATGAAAATTGAGATTTTGAACTCTGACTAATTATTTGTGATTGAGCTTAAACGAATGAAAATGGACAAAATTAGAGGGTTATAGCTTGTGATAATGGAGTATTTTGAACTATGATTAATTATTTGTGATTTTGTCAAAATGTATAAAATTGAACAAAAGTCATGTGTTATAGCTCTTGAAAATTGAGAATTTTAAAATCAGGTTAATTATTTATTTCTTACTAATGAAAATTATTTAGCGCATATCAAAATTTACAATTTTCATGGTGAATACCCATAATTTTTGTAAACTTTTATTCATTTTTACCTAATGGCTCTTCAAAACTCACAATTTTCATAATATATAACCCATGATTTATTCGCATTTTTGTGGCCTAATAGAAAGTATTTACTACACTTTAAAATACCCGATTTTCTTTCGTGACCTAACCAATCATTTTTGTCAATTTCCTTCCATTTCAATGCAACGGCCATTAATAATGCGCATTTCAAAACTTACATTTTTTATTAGCTGTAGTCCACAATTTGCAATCAATGCTCTATCAATTTTTATTTTTTGAACCCGAAGAAATTTATTTGGTTTACTTAAATTTTCACAATTTTTCTGGGCAATAAGCCAATAACCATGTTTTTTTTCATTTAGCCATTTTTATCCAATGACAATTAGGGGTGGTAAATGATCGAATCGAATCGAATACTAAGGTGTTCGTATTTGTATTTGTTTAAAATTATCGAATTCGAATGTGAACCCTAATATTCATATATCTAGTTTTTCGAATTCGAACTCGAATACTAGGTATTTGATAAATATTCATGAATATTCACGAATACTTATCGAATATCAAAGTATATTTATACCGCTAAAGAATTTGATTTTCAAATAGTATTAGAATTCATAAATAAAATGTATTCATTTATAATATATGATGTATATATATTTAAATTTAAATTTTAATTAGAAAAAATATTTAAGATTATTTAAATCTTAAAATCAATATATAAAACTTAAGTAGAAATGGTATGTGGGTTAAAAATATAACATCATATGTGCAATAATACAAGTAATAAATTATGATCAAATTTTAAACGAATATTTAATAGACAAACGAATCGAATATACATGTGGTTAAATTCTATTCGTTAGTAAACTCGAATACTAAAAAATATTTGTTTAGTAGTAAATGAACTACCGAATCGAATATGACCGAATACTTATTCGAACAATTGTCGAACTATTTGTTAATTATTTGGTTCATTTCCACCCCTAATGACAATAAAGTTTTTTCTTCAAAATCGTAATTTTCCATACACTATAGCTCATGACTTATGTCAATTTTTCTTTGGTTCGTCCAAAATAGAAATTCTCCAGCGTAGTTCAAAATACTTACTTTTCATGGGCAGCCCTTGACTTTTGTTAATTTTTTATTTTTTTGATCTAATAGCAAATAATTTTTTTCCTTCAAATCTTACAATTTTCATGCACTATAATCCACAATTTCTGCATATTTTTATTTGTTTAGATCTAACAGAAATTATTTAGCGTACTTAAAAATATGCAATTTTCATGGGCATAACCCACTATTTTTGTCAGTTTTAACCTAATGGAGATTTATTTTCTTTAAATCTCATGATATTCATGGCCTATAACCGACAATTTTTGTCTATTTCTATTTGTTGCGACTGAAAGGAATTTATTTAGCATGCCTCAAAATACGCAATTTTCATAGGACCTTAATTTTTGTCTATTTTTTGTTTGTTTGGATCTAATGGAAATATATACACTTCAAAACTCACAATTTTTATGGCTTGTAAACCATGATTTTTGTTAATATTTATTTGCCTAGGTCTAATAAAATTATTTCGCTTACTTTAAAATTCATAATTTTCATCAACAATAATCAAGGGTTTTTATAATTTTCATCCATTTCAGTCTAATGGTATTTTTTTAACTTGAAAGTTTTATGAACTATAACCCATGATTTATGTCCATTTTTATTCAGTTTTGTCTAATAGAAATCCTTTAGCATACTTTAAAATAAGAAATTTTCATAAGGTATAACCCACTATTTTTGTTACTTTTTATCCATTTCAACCCAATGACATCTAAGTTTTTTTAATAAGTTTTTTTTTAACTCATAATTTTCATGGACAATAACCCTAGATTTCGATTTGTTTTCGTTTGTTTTGGCCTAGTTGAATTTTTTTTGTGTACTTCAAAATACACTATTTTATATAACCCAAACTTTTTGTCTATTTTTGTCTGTTTTGACCCAATAACAATTAGTTTTTGTTTTTTGAAAACTCACAATTTTGATTGACTAATCCCAAAATTTTGGTCAGTTTTTTTTTTTTTTTTTTTTTTTTGATCTAATATAAATTATTTAGCATACTTAAAAATACACAATTTTCATGGGTAATAATCCATGAATTTTGTCTATTTCGCCTTAATGGAATTTGGGTTTTTTCCCTTTCAAAATTAGTAATTCTTTTTATAATCAACGATTTTTGTAAACTTTTGTTTGTTTCAAGCTAATGAAAATCATATAGAATATTTTAAAATATGCAATTTCATGGGCTATTAACCTATAATTTCTTTCTTTCTTTCTTTCTTTTTTGTCTATTTTGACCTAACGGAAATTAAGATATTTCCTTCAACACTCGAAATTTTCATGGACTATAACTCATGATTTATGTCTACCTTTTATTTCGATCTAACGGAAATTATTTAATGTTCTTAAAAATATACAATTTACATGGGCTACTCACAAATTTTGTCTTTGTACGTTAGGACCTAATGGCATTTAATTATGTGCACTTCAAAACTCCTGGTTTTTATGGGCTATGCACAATTTTGTCAAATTTATTTTGATCTCATGAAAAATATTTAGCATACTTTAAAATTCGATCCAATGGAAGGTAA
Source organism: Asparagus kiusianus (assembly GCA_022839385.1). Lineage (NCBI taxonomy): Eukaryota > Viridiplantae > Streptophyta > Magnoliopsida > Asparagales > Asparagaceae > Asparagus > Asparagus kiusianus. Next base: position 147,894 of record BQKN01062523.1, read on the forward strand.
TTTTATGTGCACTTTAAAATTCGATCCAATGGTAATCTTTTGGCATACTTTAAAATGCACAATTTTCATGGATTATAATCCATGATTTTTGTCTATTTCTGTCCAAACCTAGTGATAATTAATTATGTGCACATCAAAACTTATAATTTTCAAGGACTGTAACCTATGATTTTTTTTCCCGACCTAATTAAAAGTATTTGGCGTTTGTAAAAATAATGTCCAATGGCAGTTAAGTTTCATTCTTCTTATTCTTCAAAACTACAAGCTCTGTGGACTACAACCTAGATTTATGTGCATGTTTGTTTGTTTTGAAGTAATGATACATTTTTGGCATTCTTTAAATTCGTACTTTTCTTTGGGGTTTTGTCAATTTTTGTTCATTTCGATCAAATGGACAAAGAAATTTCTTCAAAACTAGCATACTCAAAATTTGCAATTTCCAAGGGGAGTTATGAACCTTTTTTTACAATTTTTATACATTTCCCAATGGCAAATTTTTTCCCCTCCCCTTCAAAACCCACAAATTTTTTCCCCTCCCCTTCAAAACCCACAAGTTTTATGGACTATAACCAGCTATTCATGACCATTTCGTTTTATTCGACCTAACCTGCGATTTCTATCAATTTTCATTTATTTTAACCTAATAGAACTTATTTTAACCTAATAGAACTTATTCAGCGTAGTACTTCAAAATACATAATTTTCATGGACTATAACTCACATTTATTTTATTTTATTTTTTTCATTTTTATCCTTTTAGATGTTGTGGCAATTAATTATACGTGTATCATAAAAACTCACGATCTCAGCCAATGTACAATCATCAAAAATCATCCAGAACACTAAAAGCAACAAATTTACCTCTTACAGTAACCATAAAATTGTATAAACAGCCACCAAAAGCAGAGGGGCAACACTGGACGCAATAAAACATCTTATGGTGAAAACAGTAAAGTTACATAAACCACCACCAGTTCTAAAAGGGCATCACTGGGCATCCTAATTTTAGTAGGACCTTTAAGCTGTAACCATGAAGAGGCAAATAATTCTGATGGTACAGTGAGACCCCCACAAATTATCCAGTTTCACGAGAAACAGATGATAAGCATCTAAACATGCATCACAGTAAGACTACAACTACTTTTAATACAATAGCAGACTTCATTCTCTATACGCAAGGGAGACTGTTTTCTTAAATGCAACTCAGCGTCCCATTCCACCATCTACAGCAAAAAAAGAAATAAGTTGAAATTAGAATATAGATTATAGCCTATCACAAATTTTAAATTATGCGTAACTAGTTGACATTTGCTCGAAATGGATGAAAGTGGACCAAAAATATGGGGTTATAGTTCATGAAAATATAAAAATTAAAATCTATTGTTCGGTCGAAATGAACGGAAAACTTTAGAAATTGTGGGCTATATAACTCATAAAAATTATAAATTTTTAAGTACTCATAATTAATTGTCATTGGGTCAAACAGACAAAAATCATACTCCTTGTAAAAGTGGGTATAGGTAAGTCTTTCCATGGTTAGTATTACCCTTGACCCTTTCGGATCATTGTTATCATATCCTAATTAGAGCTATTCTAAAACATTAGAAATCATAGCATTTGAAAGCTTCATCTGTGCAGAGTTTGTACAGAAAGAAAACTAAATTTACGGAATTCATTACACCCAATTTTTAAAGAAGAGGAAAGTTTTTTTTAATGGAATTTTATCTAATAGAGAAGTTTGAACAGAAAAGAAATGAATTAAAAAAAAAGATATGATAAATTAGTTACAAATTCAAAACCAATATTAAAATCAGTTTTTAATCCATACTTTTATTCCTAAAGTACCCCTAACCCATCAATATTGTTCAATTTTGTATCTTTCAGATCGAAGCTTCCAATTGAATAATTTCAAGTAGGTGCAATGCGTGTAGATGACATCTTCATTGCATTACTATACGCTACAGCAGGGTACAAGCTCTGCTTTTTTACTTTGAGCCTTTGAGGTCAAGCTTAGCTTTATGAATCTGTAGCATTCTTAAAGTGATGATTACTGATAAGTATGACCATGGTCTGATTAGAACTCGAATGATATCAATTTGAGCAAACCTCTTATTACGAAGAGGCATCTTTAATAATTTGTGCTTAGTTAGCAATCATGCTATATAGGTTCTTATTACTTATAAGAAATATTCAACCTCATCCAACTAAGGATATTCGAATTTTTTTCCCCTTATTAAACTACATATCTGAAGAGAGGATAGTTTTTGACTGGATAATTGAACCGGTAAATCTAATGGCTTTTCCTACTTTATTTAAAAAAGCAGCTAAAGCAACTATTAGTTTGGCTGTAGAAGTTTTTGAAGGATTACTACAAAGTGCTAGTATGCGTTCAACACCGAATTTTCCCTCAATGACCAACCCAGGTAAACTAAAGAACATCCAATAGGACTAGAACTAACCTATAGGAACAAATATTTAAAGGGTATTTAGCCATTAGTCCCTTTTAGTCTCAATAATTTTATATTAGTCGCTGAAATCTTTTAAACTGCTCATAAGGACTAATATTGAATTATTGAAGATTTGAGGATAACTATATATAAAACAAGAGTAATGCTAGGAGGACCCAAAATTTCGACAAAATGATAGGACAGGTGATGTGGCAATGCTTATGTGGCATAATTACAATGAGCTGGCCAAAATTAACATTGTCTTTAATAGATCAATGAGGGTATTTTTGGCATAAACAATTTGATCCATCTCTTCTGATCTAAAACCTCACCCATTCACTATGACACTATCCACAGATAAAAATATCAAATCGTCACCTCCAGCAACCAAGGGCGGCTAAGAACGGCTCCTCCCATGGCCAACGCCGCCACCCCCTCTTCTTGTGACCGGCGTCACCACTTCCATCTCCCGCTCATCACCACCACCTCTCCTCAACAATGTCATCACCATTAAAATGGTGACACTAGATTGTAAAACAACATAATAGAAGCTATCCAAATGATGGGATGTTCTTAATTTTCTATACAAACTACAGAGAGATGGATCCGCTAGCTTTCAATTTCATGAAAATTTCAGAAATTTAAATTTATAAGGACAAAATTGGAGAATTGTTCAGGCAATTTGAGGTTTTTTCTTCACTTAAATGAATGAAAGATAGGTGCTTTTAAAATTTCTGAAATTGTCCTAGACTTCTCATTATTGTTGTCCAGGGACGAGTAAGGACACCCAACTACGACAACAAAGAGTACGGGATGACAATACGTGATGAGGAGAGCAAGACTAGTCGGTGAGTCGATGACAGGGAGAGGAGATTATGGTGGCGAAGGCAGAAGCATAAGAGAATTGCAACGAGAAGATGAAAGATCATGAGGAGATGAAAGTTTTTAACCAGACTAACCCTATTAACTATCTTTAGATGCCAGCTTGGAATATGCCAACTCACCTATCCCTCGTAAGGGTCCCATAATTTGGGTCCAAAAGGAATTATTCTTAAAACGAAGTACAACTTAAAGCGCATGTGATATCAATTGTTATAAGAGCGGCTTTTATACCAAGTCTACCACTCAATGGATTGATTTGGATTATTTGTCCTTAGATTTATCCTATACATTAACCTTCAAAAATCTATTGCTATTAGGTTCTCTTGGAGAACTTTATCCCTAAATTGAGATGGGTTTTATATTCTTTTGATTTGACCTGCCTTTCATAATATGGAATTAAATATTTGACGGAATAAAATGTGTTGCTCATTTTATCCTACTCGCTTTCTTATAAATTTATGAAGCATGTAACATGGAATATGTGTATTGTTGTGGATGTAGATATAAAATTTTCTAGCTCCTTATTTTTAAACCTTTATATACTGCCTGACGTTAGATAGATCTGAAGTAAAATACAATCTTTACCTTGAGTGCCTATATGTGTAAAATCATTCTTTATTTCATAATTTTCTAGCACTAGAGCGTAGTCATTTTGGGAATTTTGGATGAATCAATTAGTGTAGTTGAGAAGATGTGGAAGGATGTAAACCATCAGATTTTGAAATTGGTCGCATAATTTGTGTTTTCTTTCCTGAATTTGCACATTTGACTTAGAAAGTTTTAGAAAGGAACTTTAATTCGTACAATACATATTGGCTTTAGTAGGCTTTCAACACCGAAGTTTTCCCACAACAATTAATCCCCATAACATAGCTAAATAAAATCTTATAGGACTAGTTAAAACCTAACATTTTTATTTGAATTCAAAATTTTATTTTATCAATCTGATAATCAGTCCTTTCAACATTGATCCCTTAAATCATTAATATTTTTAATTAGACATTCAAATTACTTAAATTGCTTTTAAATCATGAATATTTTAAGACCCTAAACTTCACTATTTCTCTAGAAGGTAAAAATTGAAACCAACAAGATTTTACCCACACAGACATTTGAAATTTTTTAATATATTTTATGGTAACCATAAACTTTTTTGCAACCATGTTTTACTAAATAAAACAACAAAAAAATCAAGATATTTGATCATGAGCAACACACGTGCATCCCACTAGTGGACTAAAAATCATGTGTTAAAACTAATACACATGTGATTTTTTGAAGTACATTAAATACTTTCCATTAGGTCGAATTAAATGAAAATAGACAGAACCCATGAGTTATAGCCTATGAAAATCATGAATTTTGAAGCATTAAAATTTAATTGATATCGGAACGAAACAAACAAAATTGGAAAATTTCATTGGTAACATAGAAAATGAAAATTGCGAATTTTGTAGTACTACTAACTAATTTCCATATGGTTAAAACTATCCATAATGGATAAAATCGTGTGTTATATAGCCTACAAAAATCATTAAATGCAGAAAACTTAACTTCCATTAGCACGAAAAGAATGATGGACAAATATTGTAAATTTTGAAGTATACACAATTAATCTCCACCGAGTCGAAATAGATGAAAATCGTAAATTTTGAAGTATACACAATTAATCTCCACCGAGTCGAAATAGACGAAAATGCATAAAATTGCAGGTTCAGAAGGAAAAAAAAAGCTTAATTGATAAAAAGCTTAATTGATGTTGGTTCAAAAGGAACGAAAATTTACAAAAACTGTGGGCCATAACCCATAAAAATGGCGAACTTTGAATTATGTTGTGGCCCAGTTCGCCATTTTTATGGGCTATGGCCCACAAAAACCGCACATTTGGAAAAAAAATTAATTGCTATTGGAGTGAAACATATGAAAATTGACAAAACCCATGAGTTATCATCCATGAAAATCACGAATTTTGAACTATGGATAATTAATTCCTATTTGGTTAAAATTAACAGAAATGAAAAAAAATTATGAATTAGCACATGAAAATTGCGAAGTTTGAAATACTCCCAATTAATTGTCATAGGGTAAAACTAAAAAATGGATAAAAACATGTTATAGCCCTTGAAGATCGTGAGTTTTACAAACTAAAAAAATACTTTCAATTGGGGTGAAAAGAAATGAAAATTGGACAAAAATCATGGGCTACAATATTAAAATCAAATATGTTTAAGTATGCATAATTATTTCCAACAAGTCGAAAACAACAAAAAAGTGTAGGTTATAGCTTATTGAAATTGCGAATTTTGAAGAAATAAAACTTAATTACTATTAGTTCGAAATGACTGAAAATGGACAAATGCTTTGCATTATAGTACATAAAAGTGCGCATTTTAAAGCACGCCAATAAATTGTCATTAGGTCGAAACAAACGAAAATGGACAAAAATTATGGGTTATAACACATCTAAATTACGAATTGAAAAGAGAATTTAATTGGCATTCTGCAAAACAAAAGAAAATTGAGAAAAACCATGGGTTAAATCATATGAAAATCGTTAATTTAGTATGCATAACTAATTGCCCATCAAACGGACCAAAATGACCGGACCAAAATAGACAAAAATTGTATGCCCATGAAAATTGTAAATTTTAAAATACGCCCAACTCATTGCTATTAGGTCAAAAGAAACAAAAATGGACAAAAATTTTAGTTATAACAGCCCATAAAAAGTACAAGTTTGGAAGAAAGAACTTAACCTTTATTAGGTCAAAACAGACGAAAATGGACAAAAATAGTAGGTTATAATCATAAACATAGAAAATTTTCAACTATGTGTAATTAGTTTCTATTGAGTAGCAACAAATGAAAATGCACAAAAAGTCATGTGTTATAGCTCATTAAAATCGCGAGTTTCAAAGAAAGAATTTTATTTCTCATCCAGTCAAAACAAAAGAAAATTTTAAAATGTTTACGTTAATTGCAAATTTTGAACTAATCACAATCAATTGTTATTGGATCAAAACAGACTAAAATTGACAAAAATAGTGAGTTATAGCCAATGAAAAGTGAATTTTAAAGAATGAGTAATAAATTGCTATTAGGTTGAAACAAATGAAAATGAATAGAATTCATGATTTATAGCAGAGAAAGCATAGCAAATTTTCAAAAAAGAAAGCTCAATCACTATTGGTATGAAACAAATGAAATTGACAAAAATCATGGGCAATAACCCATGAAAAATGTGAATTTTGAAGTGTGCATAATTAATTAATATTTGGTAGAAATTGATGAAAAATAGTTTTAGGTATTGCGAATATTCAAGTACACCTAATTAATTGCTATTGGGTAAAAATAAACAAAATGGATAATAATTGTGTCCCTCCCCCATGAAAATCGTGAATTCTTATGGCAAAAAACTTAATTTCAATTCGAGTGAAAAGAAAAATAGGCAAAAATTGTGAGTTAAAATTACAAATTGTGAAGAAAGAAAACATAGTTGTCATTGGTCCGAAACAAACAATAATGGACAAAAATTATGGGTTAAAATCCATAAAATTTGCAAATTTTCAACTACGCCTAATTAGTTGCCATTGGAGCGAAACAAACGAAAATGAGCAAAAATTATAGGTTATACTCCATGAAAATCACGAATTTTAAAGAAAGAAAATTTAATTGTTATTAGGTCAAAACGAATGAATATTTTAAAAATTGTAGGTCATAACTAAAGATACCTCGACACAGCCTTAGGGTTATCATGCCCATGTCGAGTACGTTTTGGGTGCGGTTACACACCCAAACAGCAGAGGTACGCGAGATTTATTTTTCTCACACGTGAGAGGAGTTAAAAGAGGTAACAATGGGTTTACTTGGCAATCGGGTCTGTTCTTTAGACCCAATAACCCTAACCCGCTTGTTTAACCCACTTGTTTAAGTTATCTTACCAAACGATGTTTCACATGATTCCTAATCTTTCTCACCTTGAAGCCATCTGCTAAAGCTCCAACCGATCTACTGAAGTGATGCATCCTCTCCTCTCGAAGACGTCAAAACTCTTCTCGTCGGGGTTCATCGGGGCTCCAATGACGGGAAAGAACAAGAAACCCATCAGTGGTATTTTAAGGACAAAGTATTGTAGTTTTTAACCTTTTTAGGGTATTTTCTGAACTTTTTGGGGTTTTATGAAAACTTTTAGGTTTATTCCATTAAAATGTTTTTCTAAATAGGTTACATGGTTTTTTTTTCATCTGAATTAGGTTTTCCAGTGAAGCATACACTTTCTAAATGTAGGGAATTCTAGTGTTTTTTTAATTTAAACTTTAATTTGTCATATCTAATTCAGAAATCAATTTTAAGGTAATTTAATTGAAGTGTAAATAATTTCCTCATTTATAATCTACATTTTATGTAATAAGGCAATGTAGTAAGTTTTAGTTCAATATTGATCTAATGTGAATTGTGTGTGTGTGTGTGTGTGTGTGTGTGTGTGTGTGTGTGTGTGTGT
>BQKN01062523.1:156123-184838 GCA_022839385.1 Asparagus kiusianus
TATATATATATATATATATATATATATATATATATATATATATATATATGAATCTAAGGTGACTCATTAGGCTCCATCTAAGGACGCGCGATCTGAGCCGTCCGTTCAAAAAAACTCCAATGAATCTGAGCGGTCCATTTAAAAAATCAACCCCAAAAACAAATCCCCACCCAAATCTTTTGGACCGCAGTCTCCTCTCCTCTACCTCCTCTCCTCCACCTCCTCTCCTCCACGTCAGCCCGCCCACGCTCAGCTCCGCCGAGCACGCCGACCGCCATCGCCGACCGCGTCAGCTCGCCGCCCGTGCCCGCCTCCCCTCCTCTTTGCCCGCGCTCAGATACGCCGAGCACGACGGGCGCCTAGCTAGTCGACCTCAGCTACCAGCTTCGCAACTCTTCACGGTCCCTTCACGATCCGCACCTGCCGCCCTCGCCCGTCTCCCCTGCTCTTCGCCCACACTCAGATTCGCCCGTCGACGCTCAAATCCACCGAGCATGTCGACCACAGCTACCACGTCATCGCCGATCGTAACTCCCTCGACCCGCGTGTCCTTCACCCGCCTCCTCTCCTCCGCCCGCGTTCACCGCCATCGGAGATTCTTTCATGTCGCGCGGGAGTTCCCAACTCGCCATTGCCACTCCCGGCTTCACCCGCGAGTTCCCACTTTGTCGTCGTCGTAACCCCCAAGTCATGGCTTCGAACAAACTAAAAGGATCTATATCGTAATTTAATAGTTCATTTTTTTCACAAAGTCATTTTCAATATCGAATATTTTTTTGCTAAATGCAAAACCTTAGATTGTGTGATCTTTATGCTTGAATTCATTAACAGCTTTTTCGAAAAGCGATCAATAACAATCTCAGGAGATTGTGCAAAGTACAGAGCAAATTTTTGTGCAGCTCTCTTGTATGCACGCGATTCTTCATTTTTGTAAATCTTATTATTTTAAATTTTTTTCTCGGTTGTTGTTGTGTATGGGAATGTGTGGATGATATTATGTGGATAAGTGAAAATAACAGAATGTTCATTGTAAATGTTATTTGGGCCTTCTCTATTCTCTGAGCTTTTTGCCATATGTAGAAGGAATTGTTTTTGTATGTTGACAAATGATTCCTGTGAAGTTTTTGCATCTTTTGGTGTTTGCATCGATAAGCTGATATATTATTTTTGTTAAGTTGTTTGCTTTTATGGTGAATGATTGTGGCTTATGGTATACTTCAATATATTGGTATCTGATGGTTTTTGGTCTGTTTGCTCAATTATTAGACCCACTTATTTAATTTTGTACCTATTTATTCAATTTTTGTACTCACTTATTTAACTTTTGTACCTCCTTAGCTCAATTTTGTATCCACTTATGTAAGTTTTGTAACTCATTGTTCTGGACAAAAAATTTATACCCACTTATTTAAGTTTTGTACCTCTTGAATTTTCCTTGGTAAGACCAAGCAATTAGCTCAGCAATAACATTCTCTGTAAAACCCCACATTGTAACTGTTTTATCTCTCACTTTAAGCACATGCTTCCACATCCAAGAGTCATTGACTCTTAACAAAGCTTCCTAAATGGTAGTTCCTCTTAAATAATTATCATGGATCCATCCATAGTAATTATTTCTTTACATGAATACCATAGCAGCTTTAACCCAGCAGGAAAACTCAAATTGACTCCACATTTGATATCCTGACACAATTTCTCGCAAGCAAACAGCGACACTTTTTTGTCCTCATGAAAACCTACCCAAAGGAACATTCTACTCATATCATCAATCAATCCTGTGCAACACTTTCTTTGGAAGTGTATAATTAGAAGTCCAGAAAACAAGTGTCTCAAAAGTAACACTCAACAATTGAAGTCTTCCTGCTTAAGATAGCTTCCCACTCTGTCAAACTTGAAACTTAGAAGCTAATTTAGATAATAATGGAGAACAATTCTGAAATGGAAGTCCTTTACACACCAAAAGAATAATGGAGAACAATTCTGAAACGAAAATCTTTTACACACCAAAAGAACACCCAAATAACTGAATGGTGAAGACACTCAGTATGACCTAAGCATTCAATATATCACACTTAGCCATCCACCCATGCTAGAAAAACTGAGCATTTGCTAGGATTAACCACCAATCCAGAAATGCTACTAAAAACCTCTAGGACATGCTTAAGTGTGAGCAATGAGTACATGCCCCCTACTAAAGGTCGAGGCGGGTTCCGACGACAGCGATCGCGGGCAGGCTGTGGCGGAGGAGATGGCGGAGAGGAACTCGACGGATCGTGGATGGCGACAAACTTGGGTCCTCCTCGGCGTGAAGGTGGAACTCGAGGTTCGACGGCGATCGCAATGTCTCGCGGGTGGCGAGCTTCGAAGGCAACAGCTCACGGGCGGAGGAGGGATGGAGGAGATCTGTGATGGGGAGGGCAGCGAGGCGAGCGACGAAGTCCGGCGACGGCGGATCAGAGCGTGGGCAGCGACGGCGGATCAGAGCGCGGGCGGGCGGATTTGAACGCGGGCGAAGAGGAGGGGAGACGGGTGCGAGCGCAGACCATGAAGGGCGGCGAAATAGGTAGCTAAGGTCGGCGAGCTTGGTGGTCGTCGTGCTCGGCAAAGCTGAGCGTGGGCGGGCTGATGCGGAGGAGAAGAGGTGGAGGAGAGGAGGGAGAGAGGAGAATGCGGTCCAAAAGATTTGGGTGGGGATTTGTTTTTGGGGGTTGATTTATTGAATGGACAGCTCAGATGCATTAGAGTTTTTTAGAACGGACGGTTCAGAACGCGCGTCCTTAGATGGAGCCTAATGAGTTACCTTAAACATATAAATATATATATATATATATATATATATATATATATATAGAGAGAGAGAGAGAGAGAGAAACTTATGTCAACTTAAGTGGACGTCCACTAAGTTTCTTAGTCATTAATGATCACTTGATTGAGCTACATTGTAGATGATCCGCTCCGTTAAACTTGATCTACATATTCTAAAACTCCAACACACCAAATTTAGGGTGAACCTATCGTAGTTTGACTATTTATCCACTCGTATCAATTTTAACGATTTCGAATGAATAAAACTTTTTACATTGCTCGACGGAGGGTCAAACCACGACGGGTGCACCCTAAATTTGATGTGTTGGGGTTTTAAAATATGTAGATCAAGTTCAACGAAACGGATCATCCACAATGTAACTCAATCAAGTGATCATCAATGACTAAGAAACTTAGTGGACGTCCACTTAAGTTGACATAAGTTTCTCTCTCTCTCTCTCTCTCTATATATATATATATATATATATATATATATATATATATATATATATCCTTACTCCTTCCTCAGTTCGTCTTTGTACATACAAAGGATCTTGGTCTTTATTTGCCAAAATCCTAATTTGACATCTAATTTTGAAGAAACTAAACTTAATTGCTATTGGGAAAAAAATAAAAATTGGAAAAAAAATCATGGGTTATAACCCATGAAAATCGCAACTTTTAAATGCATAATTAAGTAATATTTAGTTGAAATAGACAGATTGGGAAAATTTCATGCGTTACAGCCATTGGGTAAGAACTAACGAAAATGGATAAAGATCATGTATTATAGCCTATATAAATAGCGTATTTTGAAAACATAAAATTTAATTTACATTAGGAAGAAAAGAACAAAATAGGAAAAAAAACCATGGTTCATAACCCATGGAAAAATCAATAACAAAAATGCACAAAAATCGTGAGCTATAGGACAAAAATTGTGAATTTTAAAGTACACTAAAAAACTTGCTATTAGATCAAAACAAATGAACACTAACAAAACTTGTGGATTATAGTGTATCAAAATCATGAATTTTAAAGAAAAATTTTAATTTCCATTCACTCAAATTGAACAAAAGTTGACAAAAATTGTGGGTTAGCAATTGCTTTACAAAAGCAATGATCTATAGCTTGTCTAAGAGGATAATCAGCCACATTGGGAGACACGGCCACAGACCCCAGGGGAAGCAACAATGGGGAATTTTTCACAATGAGCAAGAGCTCAAAGAAGCAATGTCGCATGGATGTACAACGCTCACAGGTCATGAACTTTTCTTAGAGATGTAATGATGATATCTGAGGAATAAGCATCGATTAACTTTGTGCCAATGACCACAATAAGGAAGACGATGTAAGCTTTATCCAGAATGATTAGGTTTAAAGCGTTTGTAGGTGGGCTTTCAAGACTATTATCAAATCCCAAGGCTCAACCCTGAACAGGCGGTGAAAATTACCAAGTTGGAGTACGGTTGGGGCAAACCCATGAAAATCATAAATTAACTATCGGGTCGAAACGGACCAACATAGACAAAAATCGTGGATTAGGCCATGAAAACTACGAATTTTTAAATACACCTAATTGATTGTTATTTGGTTGAAACAAAAAAATGTAGAAAATTTTGGTTATAGATAATTAAAATCACTTATTTTGAAGAAAGAAAAATTAATTGTTATTGGGTCGAAACAAATGAAAATGCACATAAATCATGGATTATAACCTATGAAAATTATGAATTTTTAACTACCGTGATTAGCTGTTATTTGGTTAAAATGGATGAAAACAGAAAAAAATTCGTAGGATAACCCATGAAATTGTGAATTTTAAAGATAAATTTAATTGTCATTCAGTCGAAACAGACAATTTTTAAAGATCGTGGGTTATACTTATAACTCATGACAATTGCAAATTTTGAAGTAATTATAGTTAATATTCATTTCAATCGAACGGATAAAAAATGGATTTAAAAGTGGGTATGGCCCATGAAAATTACAAATTTTAAAGAAAGAAAATTCAATTGTTGTTTGGTCGAAAAATATGAAAATTTTAAAATTCACAGGTTATATAACCCATGATAATTGCAAGTTTTGAAGTACTCATAATTAATTGTCATTGGATTGAACGAACAAAAATAAACTAAAAATTATGGGTTATCGTACATGAAATCGCAAGTTTTGAAAAAAAAGAAAACTTAAATGCTATTGGAACAAAACAAACGAAGATTGACATGGATTATAACCCATGAAAATAACAAATTTTCAAGAATCAACGAAAATTACAAAAGATGACGAAAATATAAAAGAAAGATGAATGAGAACCCACGCAATGACTAAACGCTTATAGATACAAAACAACCAAAGGAAAACCTACACTTCTGATCCTTACTTTCAATTCCTCTTATTGTACTTATCTCTTCTCCCTCATCCTCTTAGCGTATAATTTGTTTCCATTTCCTCTAGTTAATAAATTTCTTGGGCATCTTGCCGCGATTACTCCTTAAAAAAATCTACACCTAATGTTTTAAGTCAACCAGATCAATTTCTTAATTGAAACTGATACAAATGTGAAACACGTCGGTTAGTCTGCCAAACCTAAAGCTGAATGGAATATGTCATGGTTCAACATAAAAAGTACTAATTAGCTAGACCCATGCCGCGTACAAAGTAAAACCCTTTTGATAAATGCTATTAAACGTCGAAACATGGATACTTATTGACTATAAAGTAAATCCCTTTCGGTAAACACCATTAAATGCCAAAACATGGATACTTAGTGAAATTATGCTTTTACCTTGACTGAAGAGGACCACGCCGTAAACTGGAAATTCATCAAACATCTGCAGAACCAAGAAACCAAAAATTTGCCAGTCAATTCCTCAAATGTTAAGAGTTACATTGAAGACTATGCTCTCAAATTACAGTTTTCATGTGATGATACTTGCAAAGTCAACATGTTTGGAGCAGATGCATGCACTCCAATGACAAGATAATACATTGGACCGAGAGGAGAAGGATAGGTGTCTCACAATATAGCATGACCAAAGAAAAAAAATTCAGCAAACAAGGGCAGTAAGTAGCAATAGGTGTTACGGGAATGGAGTACAAAGGCAACTCAAGTCATAGACTTCTGCTTGATATTCCTTCACACTTTGTGAAATTGCAAATTGAGAGCACATCTTGATTTAGTTGAAGCAAATAAAAAATAGAGGTTAAACAAAGTCTAAAGATCACTCGTAGCATCATAAAGTTGAGCTGAACAAATTAGTCCATATTTGAGATATTCTACTCATCAGGATCATGCTTAGCAGGATCAACAAAAGTAAGCCTTCACTTAACTTAGCATGCTCAAACACCACATCTTATAACAAGAACACATCAGGTTTAGATACTCAGCCAAAAACCCTAAGCTTTATGCTCTTACTCAAAATTATAAAACCTAACAGAATCAAAAAGTCGAACTTTTGCATGCTACACTAGTTTCATCGTAACCATCTCATCTTCGATTAGTCCCACTCGTCGAGCTTAGGTAACCGATGCTAAACAGAATTAAGTTCTTCAACTTCTCCATGCCTCATAACACTACTAATAAGTTATCTTACTATAGTGACTAAACAGCCCTAACATTTTACTACTCACTAGCAAAATTACATGAAATGAAATAAGTAGACACCACAACTCTCCAAATAACAAATCGAAACGCCAGAAAATATGATTTATTTCAGTAAGACAAAACACCAATATAATCGGATCATTGTACACTACCTATCACTTCCCTGCTTTCTTCACCACATAGAACAACTATGATCAATAATCACATCCTTACCCTTATAAAGTTAAAAGAAAAAACAGTGTACCTAACTAGTGGCATCCCCAGTAGGGAGTAGATTCACAATCAAGCTAACATAGTCCCCCGAAGCAATCAATCATAAGAACCCCTGTTTTCTTTGTTGATGGTGGTGCATGTCGTGCATTATCGACAAAGACTTTTTTTTTTCAAGCCCTAAATCATCGAAACCCCTAGTCTCAAGTTCCTTTTCACGGGATTCGCAACAAAATCAAATTTTTATGCAAAAGTAAATAAATAGATGGATAGGTAAAATCGGTAATGATCCCCTCTTACCCTTCCGCTCATCATCAGCATCAGGATGACACTCGTGCTCCTCCTCCGGCACCGGGTGCAGCTCCGCCGCCTTAACCCCCTCCTCCACCGTGGTGGGCCCTGCCTCCAGTTCGGCAGCCCCGTCATCGGGGAACCTGACAACCACCACGGGGCACACACAGTGATGCACGCAGTAATCACTCACGCTCCCCAGTCTGCCCTTGCTCCCTCTCCTAGAAGCCCCAAACCCTCGGCTCCCCATAATCACCGCGCTCAAGCCAAGCCTCTCGACCTCAAGACACAGCCTCTCCTTCATATCGTGATCCTTCACGATGTGGATCTTGAAGGGGATCTGCGAGTCAACCAGGGGCTGAGCGAGATCCTGAGCCTTGGTCGTGGTCAAGGCGTCGAAGTCGTCCTCCAGCTTCTGCTGAGACTCTTCGGTCGGCGTCTGGGCTTCAGAGGGAGGGGAGAGGTCGACGGATCCCCAGTCGGCGCCGTAGAGGACGGAGGTGGGGCGGACGTGGAGGAGGAAGACGGCGTCGCCGGGCCGGAGGTAGTTCTGGACGGCCCACCTGACGGCGTAGGCGGACTCGTCGGAGAGGTCGACAGCGATGGCGATGCGGCGGTGGGAGGTGGCGGAGTTGTTGGCCGCGGCGGCGGCGGAGGAGGAGAAGAAGCGGGGGGAGGGGGGCTGGGCCGCGGGGGATCTGGCGGGAGACTGCGGCGCCGGGCGATCGGAGTCTTGCATCGTTATTAGGGGGTGGGTCTTTTTTCGGGTTTAGGGTTTGGTTCCTTTTGGGTCGTGATTCGTTTGCGCGAAGAGAGAGTGGGTGTGGGCGCCGGGGTAACGGAGCGAAGGAGCCGAAGCAAAAATGATCAAGCGTTGGTGGGGTGGGGCCCTATGTATAGAAGTAGGGCTAGCTTCTCGGTTTTACAGATAGAACCCTACGTATAGAAAGGGCGTATTGTCATTGTTCATCGGGTCGGTTGCTTGTGGTTTTTACTGAAAGAACCCGGTAGTTTTGCTCTTTTATGCGACAACCCGACATTTTCCATTGCATCGTAGAGATGTCAGCATGTATATAAAAATTTAATAATAGCTAGACAGGTGTCTGGCATCCCCGCGTCAGGGTGTGTTGTTCGTTGGTGCGTTTCGATCGCTTATTTTGTTGTCACTTCCCCTGTAAAATGTAATCACAACCTGGAAACGACTCTCGAGACATAATTATTAGGCTGCAAGCAACCATTTTGATGTAAAATAAGCTGAGAGGGACGCGGGGTGGATTTGTTCAAGAATTTTGTGAAAAATAATGTTAGGGGCACACCACCTAACACACCACCAACCACATCCCCTCTCCTATCGTTACAGTAAACCGGGCTCCGCATGGGATTTTAAAAATTTTAAAATCCCATGTGAGGCCCGGTTTACTATAGCGATGGGAGAGGAGTGTGTGGTTGGTGGTGTGGTAGGGGGTGTGCCCCTAACACCACTCTTTTGTGAAAGAGGGATGGGTTCCTGTGCTTTCTTTCAGCGTGTATATATATAGTTGAGCGGGTGAGTATCCTACTGCCCTTGTGCAGCTTAACCAATAATCCTGTCAGCTTTTTAAGCTATGACCGACTGCGACCCACAATTTTTAAACTAATTGATCACCTTCAGTTTCTGGCCGCAGCCGAGCCGAGCCGACGTCTAATCAAAATCACAAACTAGGGTCATTAACAAGGAATTAAGGATTGCCAGTTAAATTTGATTTAAAACATCATCCCAGTAAGTAAGCCATAATAAACCCTCGATCAATATGGTCCCCGTCTCAATCAAATGCTTCGTCCCGTCCTCATGTGGATAAGGATTTGCGTCCACGAGGTCAAAGCTGTCCCTTTCCCCCCCACCTTTTTCTTTTTATTAATTAGCCCTTTTGCTGTCTGTCCTAGTCCATCCCCCCACCCGCCCAAAAGGATAAGCCCAATCCCCAATTTTAATCACAGCTCACGGCGCGCTGTTCATAAATATTTTCCTCTCTTTAATTTTAATAAACAAATAAAAGAAAATAAAAAGAAGATAGAAAGCAATATCCTCGCCCGCATCCGTCTGATTTGATTGCGCGTGTTTGCCAGACAGATGGCGGCCTCGATGATTGGTGTTAGCTGACGTGGACAACTGACAGCCAACCACAGTGTTTCCCTCCCTCCCTCCCTCCCTCCCTCCCTCCTGTTTCGAAATTTAATGTAGGGCACCGTCTCCTCCTCCTCCTCCTCCTCCCAAAAGATAAATATATATATATATATGCGTTAATAATAGAAAGGGAGAATAAATAAATCCAAAAACCCTAACCGTTGATCTCGATTGATGGCGGAATCGGAGGAGGAGGGGAATCATAGAGATCAGCTTGACGGAGGAATGACGGTCCTTGATTTTGATATGCTGTGCGCTACTGTGGCGCTTCAAACGCGTGGGGTTTCGAGGAAAGCGGAGGGGGGATTTGAGGGGGAATTCGGGGGGGTTCAGAGGATGTGGGAAGGCGAAATCCTTGATTGCCTCCAGGATAGGAGGATCGCGGTTCAATCCGTTTGGTGAGCGGTTGCCCTCCCTGATTCCTCGATTTATTTGTTAAAGTTTGGATTTTTTTTTTTTATATAAGCCTCATTGCTACCTTGGGGCTTTCCCCTTAATTTATATTTTCGATGCTTAGAAGGTTTAATCTTGGGGTGTTTTGGACTATGGGGCTGTTAAATGAAATTAAATGAAATTTTTTTTATAAAAAAAAAATTTATTTTTTGCTTGGAAAAAGACGGTGCCTTTTCCTACGTTTGAAGTTCCTGCTTGTCTATCTATACAAATGGCTGTAGTTTAATGAAAGATGGGATTAGGAGGCATTAATTGTTCCTTTGAACTGATGATGGAACATCCTTATGATTGCAGTTGCCCGTGCTATAGATTTGGGCAGAACATGAGGAGGGCCAACATTGGACCCTGCTTTCTTCAGGTGAAACGTACACCTTCCTTTTGTTGAGTTATAAAAGATTACTGCCGGTAATTACTATATTTTTGTCACCTTGATTCCCATAACTCTTCATTCTTCGAAGTCATGCCGGTTCGACAGTTTTCCAATTCAGAAATACATACAATATAGGTAAAAACACAGATTATTTTCTGATTGCTACTATTAAGCTATCGAATAAATAACTGCTCACGCTCCCACTTTTTTTTTATCTATAGCATGGAAACATTTGTCATTTATTATGTTTTACTGATGATTCTCTAGGTTAACAACTGATGCGTGCAAATTACGTAGATGACGTGGGTGGAGAGTGATAGCCAACAGCAGATGCTGATCTATTTTATGATATATATATATACACCATTCAATTTACTTCATGATCAGCTGGGTCATTGTATAACCCTCCATTTTGTCAAGTCCTTGTATACCGAAGACTGTTCGGGGGTAGTTGGTTTAGGATTCCCTGCAGTCTATTCATATGTCAATACTGTCATTTACTATTGTCTTTCTAATTGATATCTCTACTTATCTTCTACTCAGAACGCAATATTTAGCATTTAAATTCAAGTCATGTTTCAACATTTATATGCACCTCTCAAGTATAAAATAGGAAGGTCGTATTATTAGGATTATGATGTTAATTTGATATATTTTTGTAACTTGTAATACAACACACTTTTGGATTTTTATACGAGCTAACCCTGCAGAGATTCTTGTAACTAGCTAGCAGCTTGGCTTCTTGTGACCTGCATTCGTTGTCCAGGAGCATTCGTCACTAGAATTAACCCATTTCTTCTTCTTCTTCTTTTTTGTTTTCCAGGGTTCAATCTATTTTATCCTTGTAATGGCTATTCTATCCTGCTTCATTGCATTTGGCGTCACCAGACTGCATTGCTATTTATACATTGGATTTTCTTTTGCCTTCTCATTAGGACTGTATGTGGGTTATTTTCGCATTAGGATCAAGAAGCAGTTTAACATTGGGGTAAGCCCATCTACTACATATTTATTGTCTTGTTGCATTTTTTTCTTTGTGTGCAATTACTGGGGGTTGCATAAGGTTTTTGTAGAGAGCTTATTGTTTTAATGCAACTGATATTGTTGTTTTCCTGCAGGGGAGTGACAGTTCGTTAGATGAGTGTGCCTACCATCTCATTTGCCCATGCTGCGCGCTCTCCCAGGTTATTACCAAATTTTTCTTCCTTTAATCAATTGGTTGCAGAAATGTTACAAAAGCCTGAAGTAAACATTGGTAATTTTCCCATATCAAGGAAAACCAGCTAACTAAGAAAGACGGATAATTGCTTTGATTGGGCAGGAGTCCAGAACGCTGGAGATGAACAATGTTCAAGATGGTGTTTGGCATGGCAGAGGAGATACAATATGTGTTGGAAGTTTCGGAGAAGGGAGCAAAGAATTTTCTGCTCTTCATAAGCCGTCTTTGATGACAATGGATGGAACGTCAGATGGAGGCAATCATTCATGGAATGGGGATCCCAGCCATTCGGAACCTCTGGTTGCATCGATGCAAACAGGACAGATATCCTAGGGGATTGTGATTCGTATCTGGGCGTCGTCGGCTGAGGAAAATTTCATGATTATCGAGTGAATGAGTTGCTTCCTGTTTTCAGGGACTGATGTTTTTCGGAGAGGTCTGAAAACCGGCGCATTCAAACAGGAGACAACACGTTGTGATGTTTATTTCAGGTTGAAGTTGTTGGAAGGGCAAGAAGTTTGGCCCTCCTCCTGCTTAAATTTTATGAACTGTATATATCGCGCGGCATATTTGATGTCCTCAATCGTGTACTGAGAAAGCTTTCACTGGTTTCAACGTTCTTGATCTGCATCTTAATTATTCCATTTGTGATTTGTTCGTCTCCAAAAATGAATCTGGGAGTGTGAATGCCGTAGCAACTGAAAATCTAGGAGAGTGAATGCCCTTGTAATCGAACCTTCGTAATGATTTGCTGTGAAATTAATAGTAGAGGAAACTATTAACGATTGGGTGGACGTGCCGGAGTGGTTATCGGGCATGACTAGAAATCATGTGGGCTCTGCCCGCGCAGGTTCGAATCCTGCCGTCCACGTTTTGTTGTTGTCCTCTACTACTTTTCTTCCTTCTTCTTTTTTTGCCCCTTTTTTTAGTTGATATATATTCTGGCAAGCGCATTACTGTGGCGGAAAATGGATTTCCTGATGGAATTGATTATAACTATATTTATAAACTGGGGTACCTTTATAGAATAAACACGTTGAATCCCAACCTCAAATCTCTTGGACATTGTAAGTGGAATTTATTACAATGTCTCAAAAAGCAATCACGTACACACCTCATTAGGGGTGGGCACTGGGCCGAGTTGGCTCGGTAGCTTGTTCACTTGGCATGCATTTCATCCTGGCATGACTCAGCTTGGTGGTGCGACGTGATGGTCTTAGCTCGCTTCTTGAGTGGGCCACGAGACAAGCTGAATTGGCCCTCAACCCATGTGAGCTAATATCCCACTCAACCTGCTTGCCCCTTTAAACGAGATTGGTCCACTTTGTTTGGGGAGAAAATTGGTTTCTTCATTGAGTTACTCATTACAACTTCAGTCGTTACAATGAAAATATAAAAAGATAGTCTTTTTATAAAACTTTTACACAATGAAAATACAATTTTCGTTAAACAGCGCAGAGATCGTTTATCAGTCTTCTGCTTGCGTGGGATCTTAGCCTGTGACGGGGACGTTGATATCCGTGGACCACCAAACGATCAGATCAGATCCGGAGCTTCGTCGATTCGCGAAGGAATCAAGAAGCCGAAGCGCTTATCTCGGCAACAGCGAGATAATTGCTCTTCTTAATATCACCACAACGGGGTAATCTTAAGGGACGAACCAGGCTACAGATCTGACGAACTCCTCTTCTTTATGTCGAAGAATCCGCTGAAGTCTCATTCTCCTCTCTGAAATTCATGGCTCTTCAGTCCTCAATCCGGCAAGGCTTCGCCAACGCTCGAGAATTCCAGATCTGAAAAAATGAAGGCCCTGAAGCTGTATTTATAGGCTTCAGGAGCCCTGTGTTTGGATAAGAACGGCTGATCCCCTCTTATTTTCAGTTGAAACCACTTAACCACATTATCAGACCAGTTGGAGCAAATCCAGGTGGTTAACGTCGAAAAATGGATCAAAACAGCCAAAAACATCATTTTCGTGTTGCGGACACTTATGAATGTCTCGACGTGGCCGAGACACTTACAAGTTTCTCGGCCAAGCCTGTTGCAGACACTTACAAGTGCCATCAATCCTTAAAAGACAATAAAATAAAACAATACAAAAGAAAAAAAAGAAAAAGCAAAAACTTTTAAGTGGGACAGGTGGGTCGGCACGTGTTGTGGCCCATCCTGCCTGTTATCCGCTCGCGAGCGGGCTGGATCGAGCTCCAGGCTTGAAAACAAGCGCTTAGAAACACCCCGATGGTCCTGCCACGAGCACGAGCTCGCTCGCCTCGGCACTGGGCCCGCACGGGCCAGCCCGCTGCCCACCCCTACACATCATTGAGCTCCCACTTTTGAACTACACATGATGACTCTCGATCGGGAGCGTTCACAATCATGTATCCCTCTGAAATGTGATAATATTAGTTTAGTCAGGGTGTTGCTACAGGGACCCCAAAATAGGGGATCCCTGAGGGGGGGCAGGTGAGGTGTCAGTTCCTGGGAGCTTGATGCACCGTTCATAAATAGTGCATCAAGCCCCCAAAAGCTGACACCTCACATGTCCTCTTATGGGTCCCCTATTTTGGGGTCCCTAGGAGTTTTCCGTTGAGCCAGGCCCCCTTTGCTTTCCATCACCATTAATTATTCAGGCCCCTCTTATCCTTCCGTAACAAATGAAAGCGCTTCGAAAAGAGACTTAAAACTCCCACATTCATCTCCTCATTAATCCTCTCACGAGCCGCAACAGACAAACAAAAAGGGCAGGTTGTATTAATTATTGTCAACACGGGGGGCCCCCCCCCCCAATGTGTAGATCTTTGATGGTGCCCTAGAGCAGCTATCTTCGATCTCAAAATAACAACAGAAGTAAATGAAGGCGTTTATGTGCTGCCAAATGGCATGCACGCACGTGAGGAGGCTGCCATTCGTGGGAAGGGACATGCTCTGAAAGCAGAGGAGAAAAGTGAAGAGAGGGACAAGAGGTACACCAAGTTTGGGGGGGCAAAAACTGCAGAGAACGGCGGCAATGAATGGAGATGGATGGGTATTATCAGTCCATTCAATAGAGTTCATCATTTCAGAATATTTGTCATTTGCGTTGCAGAAAATGCTATGAGGATGAAGCTGTGGAGATCATTAATTCGAGGAATGCTCTCATGAAGTTTAATTATATATTAAATTGCGACAGCGATATGTTGCTTTTAGGGTCCACGTCAAAGAGTGTTGGAGTTATTAAAGAATTACAGGAAAACAGGTAGGAACCAGCAGATAGATTGGCGGTCGATCGCCGCGATCGACCGCCAACGTGCACACAGTCCTACTGGGATTCGGAGGTGATGACGGTCGACCGTCGCGGTCGACCGTGGATGACTGTAATGGATTTTCTCTCGGGTTTTGGGGTTCGGTCGACCGCCAAAGCGGTTAAGTCAGGGTTCAGTTTCCAGACCCGTTTCGTTTTGGATTTGTATAAATACCTTTTGGATGTTTTTAGGGTATTCAAGGCAGGAGTTTTTGAGCAGATTGAGAGAGTTTCTTTGGGCTTCTATTCTAGGAGCAATTGGAGAGATTAAAAAGTGAGTTGTTAAGGGTTTTTGGTGAGAGATTGTAACCCTAGTTTGTTCCTCTTGATTTCTAATAGTGAAAACTCCCCCCTTCTTGCCCAGTGGACGTAGGCATCTCGCCGAACCACGTAAAACTGGTGTTTGATTGTTTATGCTATTGATTTTGGTTGGTTCTTTATCTTTCTCGGCAATTGGTTTAGGTTCTCGAGGCACAACAATTGGTATCAGAGCTTCGAGCAACTCTTGGGTTTTTTGAATGTATAGATCAGTTGGGAAGTTCATCTAGAGCTTCGATTGGTGATAAAGATTGGATCTTTGTGGTAAAGTTTCTATCTTTTTTCAAGTTGGATCTATTTTCTATTTGTTCCGCAATTGTTTGGGTGCTTTGAGATATATGGCTGAAAAAGATAAAAGTGGGGAGGGTTCTTCTGGTGTGAAGGCCGTCTAAAGTTTGAATATACATTCTATGAAAATAGATGTGAAAAAGTTCAACAGCACAAATAATTTTGGACTTTGGCGATGCGAAGTCATGGATGCGCTAAATGCGTAAACTTTGGAAGATACATTGGAGTTGGACGGGAAACCGGCCGACGTTGATGAAAAGGTTTGGAATAAAATGAATAGAACTGTGTGTGGTGTGATTAGGTCTTGCCTTACCCAAGATCTAAAATATGATGTGATGAATAAAACTTCGGCAATGAAGATTTGTGAGGTCCTAGCGGGCAAATATTTGACGAATAGCGTCGAAAATCGTTTGCATTTGAAGAGGAGGCTTTATCGCTTCCAATTGAAGAAGGGGACATCCATAAGTGATCACATGAACCACTACACGAAGCTACTTGCAGATTTGGCGAACGTGGATGTTATAGTTGAAGATGAAGACAAGGCATTGTTGTTATTGAGTTCCTTGCCCGACGAAGAATATGAGACCTTTGTCCTCACTCTTATTAATGGGAAGGCATCTCTTTCGTATAGTGAGGTCACCGCAGCCCTTGTGAACTATTAACTTCGGAAGAAGGACAAAGAGACTTCCATCGAGCCGGTTACGGGGGCATTGGTTGCAAGAGCTGGAAGTCCAAACCATGGAAGAAGGTCGCAGTCTAGAGGGGGGTGTTTGTTGGAAAAATCGTAAAGAAGAGAATAAAGAAAATTTGACTTTGATTCCTTTGATCTCGGTTACAACTTGATTACAAAAGAGAAGAAAACGAATCTGGTTTTCTCCTTTGTTTAAAACTGAGTTCTTCTTGGTAGCGATGGAGTGCCTCCTTCGATTGCTTGCGTCGAACTTGCTCTCCGTTGACGATCCGACGTTTTGATTCACTAGAACGATGTCTTCTCCTCACGATTTGACGTTGTGGAGAACTTGCGTGGCAAGTTTGAAACTCTGGATGAGTTGATAACTCTGAATGAGTTTTGAAGAACTCTGTAAAAGATTTGTTTTGAACCGAAGATCGGTTGTAAGCCAAGGATGAAGAAGCTCCTGTTGCAGATCTCCCAAACTCCAGGAATGCTCCAAGGATTCCCCTTTGCTGCCAAGTCTTCGTTTCCAAAAGCCAGCCAAAAAGAAAGGACCCGAACTCAGTTGAGTTTACCCCTATTTATAGGGGATTAGGGGGGTGTAACCGCCCCTTAAATCTCTCCTAAGTGGGGTGTAACTGACCCCTTAATCCGCTCCCAAGTGGGGCGGAAATCCCTCAGATCGTGGGGAAAACGGTTCCTGCAACTGTTCAACTCGTGCTTGAACGAGTCAAACGTCCACCTTGGCGTTCAGGACCCTAACCTCACGTCTTAGAATCGAGACGCGAGGTTGGGTGTTGGCTGAACACCAATGAACGCGAGGGTCGCTCGCGTTTGACTTGTTGTAGCTTGGAAACGCGGGGGTCGATGTTTGGTTGAATCCCACGTACGCGAGGGTCGCTCGCGTTTAGCTTGTTGTAACGCGGGTTCGACCCTGGCGTTTTGATGTTGTAACGCGGGTTCGACCCTGGCGTTTTACTGTTGTAACGCGGGTTCGACCCTGGCGTTTTACTGCTGACACACGGGGATGACCTCCGCGTTTTGGTGTTGATACACGGGGAGGACCTCCGCGTCTTGCCTTGAAGAGATTATCACCAAGTAATCTCTTTTGTCATAGCGTTGCAAAGATCATTATCTTGTATTCTTCGTCTTGGCTCCTTGAGAATATGAGGGTCGTCAGATTGTAACCTTCAGCGATCTATGTGAAAGTTTTCAGATTATAGCCTTCTGGAAGTCGTCAGATTGTAACTTCCATCATCGGTGTTTGATGGGGGATAAACTATCTATTGTGATATTTAGACAGCCTACAGAACCCCCTCCAAAGTTTTCGAAAGTTCGCGGTTGACTGGGACGAATTTTCGGAATACTTTGGATCTTAACTCTGATCTTGGAGCTGTTGATTCCTTGTGGTAAAGAATTTGTTCTTTGCACTCGCTTAGGAGACATCTTGGTTGAAGGGATTTGCCACGTAGGACCTGTGTGAAGGTATGTGCCATAATCCTGCTTCTGGAATGTGAGGGTGAGCCCTGCATTTTAAACTTGAGACGCGAGTCTCACCCTTACATGTTGAATTTGGAACGCAGGTGTGACCTCGGCGTTCGGTTTTTGCATCGCGGGTCTGACATCGGCGTTTGACTTGAAACGCGGCTGTGACCTTGGCGTTATGGTTTTTGCGACGTGGGTCTGACATCGGCGTTTCGATGTGAGACGCGGAGGTGACTTTCATGCATTTTTGACTAAGTCTTTGAAACTTGTCTTCAGCTCATCTGTTTCAAGTCTCGGCTTACGTCCATTAAGCTGATGAACCTGCAAATATGCATAGGATTTTTGGCAAACCCTCAGCCATCAACGGATTTGATAAGCCTTTACCGACTACCGTTTGAGTCGGGCTAGCATGTGGATTGTCTAAGTCCGTTCCACATGTAACGTTGCGCTAAGAGAATGAACTCTCTTAGACTTGATGCTATGATTTTGAATACATAGACTTTGTTATTTTTACGGAAAAAGACTAACCGGCGACGCGTGTTAGGCGTAGACTTATCCCTACTTAGGATTTGGGATAAAGTTCTCCATGCGTGTAAGGCACGGATTTCGGCGTTATTAATAACAACATACCACGATGTTGAATACGTGGGTTTTTGTCCTTTTTACGGTCAAAGACTCACCGGCAACGCGTATTAGGCGTTGACTTATCCCTTCTTAGGATTCGGGATAAAATTCCCCATACATGCAAGGTATGGATTCAGAGATTATTAATTTAATGATAATCACTGGCTACGATATTGACTACGTAGACTTTGTCACTGTTTCTTCCTGTGTTATTCGAAACAATGAAAGAAAATTAGAAGTGCCAGAGGTGTAGTATTAACTTGGCGTGAATTTTCACTTAGAGTGAAATTCAGAAATTTTCTTTATTATCACTGGGATAATTCCAGAAAATATTTAATCCACTGGGGATTTTATAATGAAAACTTGCTATTCTTATTGAAAAAAGGATTAACAAGTTCATTGGGGAGAGTTTGACTGTTAGAGGTGTGATGTTAACCTAACAGTATTTTATGGGGACCTATCGCTCTATTGAAGAGAGTCGATAAGTTGATTTGTGTTGTCAGAGGTGTGATGTTAACTTGACTGGTTTGTGTTGTGATTGGAGCAATTTTGTGGACTTATCATCCTATTGACGAGGGTCGATAAGTGGATTTGTCAGAGGTTTGATGTTAACGTGACAAGAGAATGTTGCGATCGGAGCAACTTTGTGGACTTATCATCCTATTGATGAGGATTGATAAGTGGATTTGTCAGAGGTATGATGTTAACGTGACAAGAAGATGTCGCGATCAGGGCAACTTTGTGGACTTATCATGCTATTGAAGAGGATTGATAAGTAGATTTGTCAGAGGTTTAGTGTTAACATGACAAGAAGATGTTGCGATCGGAGCAACTTGGTGGACTTATCATCCTATTGACGAGGATTGATAAGTGGATTTGTCAGAGGTTTAGTGTTAACGTGACAGGATTTGTGTACTTGTGACTTGCACAAGGTTTTGGGAATTAACGTCTCGCTGGGGAGACTTGCTAGGTGAGTTTATCATTGGCAGCGATGAGTTCTGATATTTGTGATAAGATTTTGAAGACTTAGTGTCTTGCTGGGGAAGATTGCGATTCGAGCAATTTTGAGGACCTATCATCCTATTGATAAGGATTGATAAGCTGATTGTCAGAGGTGTATTATTAACGTGACAAATTGGGAGTGATGCAAGCTGCATTCATACTCTGTGGGGGTGATGATCGTCAGAGGTGTAATGTTAACTTGACGATGTGAAAGATTCGTTACTCTTAATCCAGTGGATTCCAAGTAACCAACCCCCAGTCTTGATTAAGACTTAGCAGGGGAATAAAAAGAGGTAGACAAGGCACATCACCTAGTGAGGCACTATCCATGAAGTCGGAATAGAGGCACATCACCAGGTAGGATATTATCTGATGAGTTTGACTATCAGAGGTAACTTGTTAACGTGATAGTTTTAGTGGACCTACCATCCTATTGAAGAGGATTGGTGAGTTGATGGACTATCAGAGGTAACTGTTAACGTGATAGTTTTGGTAGACCCGCCATCCTATTGAAGAGGATTGGTGAGTTGATGGACTATCAGAGGTAACTGTTAACGTGATAGTTTTGGTAGACTCGTCATCCTACTCGAAGAGGATTGGTGGGGGAATCTGGAGAAAACAGACTATCAGAGGTGATCATTAACGTGATAGTTTTAGTGGACCTGCCATCCTATTGGAGCGGATTGACAGGTTGATGGACTATCAGAGGTAACTGTTAACGTGATAGTTTTGATAGACCCACCATCCTATTGAAGAGGATTGGTGAGTTGATGGACTATCAGAGATAACTGTTAACATGATAGTTTTGATAGATTTTATGGTTGACAGAGGTATTTTATTAAACATAACAACTCAGAAAATTTATTACTCAGAATCCAATGAACTACCAATAAACCAACCCCCAGTCTTGAACAAATGCAAGGGGGGAAAAGGAAGATATGACACATCGCCTAGTGGTTCACTATCCATTGAATTTGACTATCAGAGGTAATTGTTAACGTGATAGTTGTTGGACCTGACATCCTACTGAAGAGGATTAGCTTCAGTGGCCGTAGTATCTTCCGATTCTGACCGGGAAGAGTGAGCTTGGTTCGATTGCTCAGGAGAAGATTGGACTTGGTCCGATTGCTCGGGCTGATCTTGCCTACTTTGTTCTTCAGCTTTGATCCTGGCAATAATCTTTTGAGCATGTTCGCCTTGAGAGATCAGTTGTCTCCAGGAACGGCATTCTGCAACCCCTATTCGGGCTAGGATATTGGTCTGCAGGTTGTGTCGGCAGGTCTCTACTAAGGTAGACTGTGTCATACCTGACGAACACCGGAGAGCCATACTTCGGAACCTCTTGACGAAGGCGTTGACGGACTCCCTCTTCTTCTGCTTAGTGGCGAGAAGAGTATGGATGGAGACTTCTGTATCCTCTTCAAAGAATCTTGATAGGAAGAGTCTCTCTAGATCTGCCCACTTTTGAATACATCCCGCAGGCAGTTTCCTGAACCATTCAAAGGCAACTCTCTTGAGGGTGCCAATGAACAATCGAGCCAGAATGGCATCGTTTGATATCACATTCCCAGTCTGTGACTTGAAATGATAGATATGTTGGTTTGGTGATCCCGTGCCGTCAAAAGTTTGTAGCGTTGGGACCTCGAATTTTGGAGGATAAGGGGCCGCATCCCATTCAGCAGGATAAGGTCTGACAACTCCCTCATCTTGGAGCTCGCTTCTGTTAGCAATGACATTTAGGCGGGCTTCCAATTCCTCGATTTTAGCCGACTGAGGATTCTGCTCGTTCTTAGTCTCTCTTCCCTCATCGGAGGAAGATTCTAGGTTGTGGGCTTCTTGGTCAGAAGCCGTGTCATCAACCATTTTTCCCTTCCCTTTGCTTGTGTGAGGTTGGGACGAAGACGTTCTTTCCCTTCGGGAAGATTCTTGCCTGAGTGGCGAATCTGTCTTCTGAGATTTGGCCTTGTCTGCGACGAGTTGAGTCAACAGGGCCAGGAGTTCATTGATGGCCTCTTGCTGAGATTTGAGCACGGCCTGCTGCTCATCAAGTCTCTTTGCGAGATCTTCATGGTTTCCCGTCATATAAGCGGAGCTCTCATGTTCAACAAAAGAGCTTGATGATTGGGACTTTGGCTAACCTCCGATAGTTGACAGGGGGAATAGCTCCTGTTCGCATCCGAGTGCGTTGGTAGATTCATTCAAACTCGTTAGCAATTTCTCTGACGGTCGATGAACGACTTGTCTCAGAGTCATCAGAACTAGGACCCGAGGCTTTCCCTCTACCGATCGCATTAATAGTGACTCCAGGATATTCGGTCTCTGGGGTCTTCTTTCTGTGAGAACGTCGTCGTTGGTCGAGCAAAGCAACGTTCATAAATTGGTCGAACACCAACAGTTTGGCCGCATATGAGCAGCATTGACATCCCGAGAGGACCGTAGGAATGACTTGTTGCATCGGTCTTTCTCTCGATATGAACTCCCTCAAGTCTGTTGTAAAGACTCGAGGATTTCTCACTGATTGTGAGGTTTGAATTGGAACCCCCAGTCCATGATTGGACAGGACTGGCTCTTGATGAACTTGGACCTGGTTGAGATGCCTTGAATCCATGAACTTTTTATATCCACCCCTCAACCTAGTCGCGCTACACAGACTATTCGGGGGTCTCGCTGCCCGGTCAGCGAGCCGGGGGTCCAGGGGGTGGCGCGCCCCTGGCCAGGGGGTCCGGGGGGGATGGTATACCCCCCGGCTGGGTTCGGGGCAGCGCCCAGAAGCTCCACGGTATACACCAGGCGCGGTATTGGATTTGGAACTTGGGACGCGAAGGTCGCGTTTGGCATTTGATACGCAAAGGTCGCGTTTGGCATTTGAGACGCGAAGGTCGCGTTTGGTACTTGGGACGCGAGGGTCGCGTTTGGCATTTGATACGCGAAGGTCGCGTTTTGGTCTGGCGACATGAGGGTCGCGTTCTTCATTGTCGACGCGAGGGTCGTGTTTTGACTTGGAAACGCGAAGTTGAAGTTCGCGTTCAACGAAGGTTTGAGGTCCGCGTTTTGGCTGTAAAATGTGCCATTGAGGGCCACGTTCAATCTGGTCCTCGCGGAGCTTCTGTTCAGGCTCATAGACGCGAAGCTCAGGGTCGCGTTTAGGCTCATGAACGCGAAGTCCGCGTTGGTTGGAGAATCGATTTTCTCGAAGTTGTGCCCGTCATTGAGACCTTCTTCTTCGATGAGCAGCGTTCTTCTTAGCCTGTTTTAAGGCTTTTGCAGAGGCATCATCGGCGTTTATGGAGCTCGTCTCCTCTCTAAGCTGTTTACGGCCTGAAACACATCGTGTTGACGCGGATGTGGGACTTTTAACTCGCTGGGCGAGTTCGACAGAGGCAGAGCTCGCTCCCGAAGCAGAGGGGCTGTTCGACAGATTGTGGCCAAAGGAGAGGACTTTCTTCGGCACTCCAGCAACAGTTGGAGATTTATTCTCCTTGGAGACTTTGTGGATCTTGCGCATAGCCTTGGGGCTAAGGGATTCGGAAGAGATAGCCTCCTCAAACTTGGCTTGATCAAACTCTACCACGAGAGTTTCGACAGTCGTTCCAGTGAGATGAACATCTGATTGCACCACCACTTCTTCGTCACAGAAGCTGATCCCCAGCGAAGTCGCCATCTTTTGTTTGTTGGAAAAATCGTAACGAAGAGAATAAAGAAAATTTGACTTTGATTCCTTTGATCTCGGTTACAACTTGATTACAAAAGAGAAGAAAACGAATCTGGTTTTCTCCTTTGTTTAAAACTGGGTTCTTCTTGGTAGCGATGGAGTGCCTCCTTCGATTGCTTGCGTCGAACTTGCTCTCCATTGACGATCCGACGTTTTGATTCACTAGAACGATGTCTTCTCCTCACGATTTGACGTTGTGGAGAACTTGCGTGGCAAGTTTGAAACTCTGGATGAGTTGATAACTCTGAATGAGTTTTGTAGAACTCTGTAAAAGAGTTGTTTTGAACCGAAGATCGGTTGTAAGCCAAGGATGAAGAAGCTCCTGTTGCAGATCTCCCAAACTCCAGGAATGCTCCAAGGATTCCCCTTTGCTGCCAAGTCTTCGTTTCCAAAAGCCAGCCAAAAAGAAAGGACCCGAACTCAGTTGAGTTTACCCCTATTTATAGGGGATTAGGGGGGTGTAACCGCCCCTTAAATCTCTCCTAAGTGGGGTGTAACTGACCCCTTAATCCGCTCCCAAGTGGGGCGGAAATCCCTCAGATCGTGGGGAAAACGGTTCCTGCAACCGTTCAACTCGTGCTTGAACGAGTCAAACGCCCACCTTGGCATTCAGGACCCTAACCTCACGTCTTAGAATCGAGACGTGAGGTTGGGTGTTGGCTGAACACCAATGAACGCGAGGGTCGCTCGCGTTTGACTTGTTGTAGCTTGGAAACGCAGGGGTCGATGTTTGGTTGAATCCCACGTACGCGAGGGTCGCTCGCGTTTAGCTTGTTGTAACGCGGGTTCGACCCTAGCATTTTGATGTTGTAACGCGGGTTCGACCCTGGCGTTTTACTGTTGTAACGCGGGTTCGACCCTGGCGTTTTACTGTTGTAACGCGGCTTCGACCCTGGCGTTTTACTGCTGACACACGGGGATGACCTCCGCGTTTTGGTGTTGATACACGGGGAGGACCTCCGCGTCTTGCCTTGAAGAGATTATCACCAAGTAATCTCTTTTTTCATAGCGTTGCAAAGATCATTATCTTGTAATCTTCGTCTTGGCTCCTTGAGAATATGAGGGTCGTCAGATTGTAACCTTCAGCGATCTATGTGAAAGTCTTTAGATTATAGCCTTCTGGAAGTCGTCAGATTGTAACTTCCATCATCGGTGTTTGATGGGGGATAAGCTATCTATTGTGATATTTAGACAGCCTACAGGGGGCATCCTGCAGTTGGTAGGAATCAGTGCGCCTTTTGTAAAGAGGATGGACATTGGAAAGCCGAATGCCTAAAATTGCAAGCCGTGAAAAATAAAGAGAAAACTATTCAAGCTTCAGAGGTAAATGTTGCCAAGGCTAGTGGTGATGTTTCAGATTCAGATTCTTCGGGCTATTCGTGCCCAGCTCTTTCGTCAGTTGATGTTGCCGACTCCACCGAGTGGATGTTGGATTCTGGTGCCACTTACCACATATGCCATAGAAGGGATTGGTTCTCCAGCTTTTAGGAGTTGGAAAGAGGGGATGCTGTTCTCATGGGTAATGATCACAGATGTCCTATTAGTGGTATTGGTACAGTTCAGATTCGGATGAGTGACGGGATGATCCGGGAGTTGGCTGATGTGAGGTTCGTTCCTCAACTGAGGAAGAACATCATTTCACTTGGGGTATTGGAGGCATCAGGCTATAGGGTGACCTTGGCGGATTCTCGCTTGAAGGTCACATCGGGGTCCATGATTGTGATGAAGGGAGTCAGACGGAGTAACTTGTATTATCTGCTTGGGAGCACGGTAGTTGATAGGACGCTGACTACTTCTATGGCTAGACTGTGGCATTGTTTGGTGCTGGGATATATTGATGGTTATACCGTGCACAGATTGTAGAGGAGTTTTATGACCTGCAGATTGAAGTCCTGTGAGCACATTGGGATGAGCGAGAAGACCGAGGTGGAGTTCAGCACTTCTATCCATCGATCGAGGGGTCTTATTGGAGGTGTTCAGTCAGGCATTGGGGGCTTTCCGAGGAGGTATCATCGGGAGGTAATCGTTATTTTGTTTCCTATGTTGGGGATTGTACTAGGCATATTTGGGTTACAACTAAGTCCCGTTGGTATAAAGCCCTAGTAGTCCGTAACAGTTGGAGGAGGTGTATGGGCAGAAAGGTTACCAGTCGTACTTGTTCTAGTAGGAGTCCTTTCTTGCATTGGTGCCGAGCTCATGGCAGTTGGAGACACTTCATAGGAGAGGAGACAATGGGGCGACGTAATGAGATGGCGGATTTAGTGGGCCGTTCTTTTCTGGAGGAGGATCGGCATTGGCTGTCGAGCAGTGGATCTGGTATTCAAGCTTCGACAGGTTTGGGTCATCTTATGAGGTTGCCGACTGCTGCGTATAGAGTTGTTAGATCTGGTAAAGCTGTTTTAAATTTTGGTTAGCGTCGGATATTGGGCTACCCAACACTTGGTCACATCGTTGATGTGAGATTGGATTCGATTGCGCATTTGGGATTCAGAGGCTCGTTCGGCTATCAGTGGGGAGCTTCTGAGTTTGGTCTGAGCAGGTTTGTCACTTTGGACTCTCGACAGGTAGAGAGTATTGATCAGATTAGAGGGATACCACAGCGGGTGGAGGTTGATGCTACTCCACATTGGGAGGGGATTTTCCCACATACTCCAGGTCATTATGCATTGGTTGGGATTCCAGCTGAGGTGGCACAGCGTGAGAATCATTTATTTATGGGTGCAGATGATGAGTTAGTTGATTTGGATGCAGCTGGTGGATATGTTTTGGATACGGTCATTGTTACATCTCAGGTAGAGGTGTTGGGTTGTTTTCAGATTGGGGTCGTTGATGATACTATCAGCCGCAGGTTGGATTGAGGGCTTTTGGAGGCCATTGGGTGAACTACGTGAAGGCTTGATTCCTTGGGCAAGAGGTTACGTAGGCAGTCTTTATGATGCAGCCGTTTTGGTGAGCGACATCGACATTTGGGGTGAGTGTTTGCACTCCCATTTGGATCTTAGAAAATGAGGCATTTGGTGTAGTCGGTGTAGGCTCAGTTAATTGGTGAGTAGACACAGTTGGTTTTGGGGTTGAGTGTTCGCACTCCCGTTTGGGTCTCGATGTGTTGTGGATGGGGTCCGTTGTCATGAGTCTGTTGCCATGGCGTACTGGATGCAGCAGTTGAGGCATTGGTTTGATTGGTGTCGGCTTAGTTTTGGTGGAAACATTCACCGAAGTGGAGAATTGAAGAATTATAGGAAAACAGGTAGGAACCAGCAGACAGACTGGCGGTCGACCGCCGCGGTCGACTGCCAACGTGCACACAGTCCTACTGGGATTCGGAGGTGATGGCGGTTGTAAGACCCCGTAGATTTTTGAGTATATATATGTACATCAGAAATGAGGTTAAGTGTGCAAGATCTCAAATCATATGCAGCAGAGTCATAGTATGCAGTTTCTAGTCCATGAGTCGACCCATGACTGTCATGAGTCGACTCACGAATCGAGTCTTGTTGCCTTTTAGTCTCTGCTGAGTCGACTCATTATATTATGAGTCGGCCCATGAGTCATGAGTCGACCCATGACTGTCATGAGTCGACTCATCGGGGTTCTTCTGGTTTTCTGGGTCGGGTTTGTTGGGTTTCGGGTCGGGTTTTATCCACTCGTATGTATTCCCCTCTACCCGAAAACACTTCTTTTTCATCAGCTAACCCTAGAGAAACCCTAGCCCCTTCTCCCCCTCTAAACCCTAGCTCGTTTTTGGGATTTCTTGGGCGGTTTTGGGGGATCTTCAGCGGTTTTTCGTGGATTACAGCGAAGGGGATTGTTCATCATCACTTTTGAGGCGAGTAACATCTCGCCCAACCCTTCTCCTATGCTTTTTAACAGTTTATAAATATTTTTCTTGAGTTTCTTTGAGCCTAAGACTTATTTTTCAAGTATAAATCAATATCCTTGTTTGGGTTGTTTTCGTCAAAAGTTGGTTTTGCTGTTGAATTCATTATATCTTCGGTCGATTATAATAAATTCAAAAGAAATAGTCTTTTTATAAGACCTCTTTTACACAACAAAAGGAAAATTGCAACTTTTTAGAAACAAACGCAGGATCGTTGTTTGGATCGCTGCTTGCGTGGGATCTTTGCCTATGCCGGGGGTGCGTTAGCCCGTGGACCACCGATTCACAGATTCTGATTGAATCGTGAAGGTTTTGGAGATTCTTCCTTCGTTTATCGAAGTAAGAATTTGAAGCGGATATCTTATCAATGTAAGATGTTCACTCTTCTAAAGATCAAGTCAGAGCTTAGATCTCTAGGAATCGCCAAAAGCTTCTTGAGGATGTTTGTGAAGAATGAAGACTCTCTCTCTTGCTCCAATTCACCAAAAGCTCAAGTCTCTCTACCCCAATCTGCTCTCTGTGCCTGGATTTCGTGTTTAGGAAGGTATTTATAGGGGTAGTAGTGTATAACAGTGGAAATGCAGGTGAGATAACCAACCAGATGAACTCTCTTCGGCCGCGGCAGTCAACACTGCCGCGGCTATAGGCGCGGCAGTGTGGGCTGCCGCGGCTAAAGGGGCGGTTATACCCACGTTCCCTCGTGCTTGAAACCGTTCTCTCACGACTTTTAACCACCTTTTTCGTGGTTTAACTGCTTGTACACGTCAGCACACGTTCCATTTCTGATATACTGCCACGTGGACTTTGAAAATCAATGTATAACTGCCCATTTAACCGTCGGTGCAACTCTCTAAAATAGCCGCGGCACCATGGGTTGCCGCGCCTTAGCCGCGGCACCACATACTGCCGCGCCTCAGCATTGTTCTTCAATTTTGTTTTGTTTCCTTTGAATGATCCCCTCTGATTAAGAGAATGGCATTCATCGTCTTCTTCTTGCCTTGAGTGGATGTCTGTAAATATTTTTTTAACGCCTACAGATACCCCCTCCAAAGTATCTCAGACTCATCATTTTGGAGAGGAGTCTGGGCCACTTTGGATATGATAAGTTCTCTTTGTAATTTCTTCAGTACTTTGTTGAGGAAGTTGCATGTGATGGTCTATAAATGGCTTCAATTCTTGACTTCTTCATCTTTTAGCCTACTCAGTGCTTTGTAGAATAGCTAAAATTCTTCCGGTTCTACGTTTATCGCTTGACCGTTGTCGAAATCTTGAACTGAAACTGATGTTTTGATTTGTGAATTAGCTCTTGTCGTTGAACTGATGTTGAACTGATTGTCTTCATTGGGAATTCGTATCTGGATCGTAATTAAATCCCCTGAGACCATCCATTGGACTTTTTTTAGCCTTATTTTGGCAAAAATCATTGTCGCGTTGACAGGCGTTAACACAGTTTATCCTCGTGCATTTACTGAAGTCTACACAGTTTAAGCTCTTAAGGCGTTGGAGCATAGCGGTCCCAAATGTCGGAGCTGCAGGACCACCTATTAAAGCTGATTCATCTGCATGTACGAATCTTATTCTGAAGTTATTGGATCCTCAAGCCATGAGACCAACTAATGGAGCTGGTGCATCGATGACTCTCACATTTATAGAACTTTTGGCAAATTCTCAGCCATCAACGGGTTTGGTTAGCCTTTACCGACTACCGTTTGAGTCGGGCTAGCATGCAGATTGTTTAAATCCGTTCTACATGTAATGTTGTGCTAAAAGAATAAACTCTCTTAGACTTGGTGCTATGATGTTGAATACATAGGCTTTGTCGTTTATACGGGAACGTACCACCCGGCGAAGATGGAGAGGAAGAATTTTATATTCTATCTCCTTGTCTCTTTTTTGTTGGTAGAGATTAACCCGATCCTGGAGAGGAAGAATTTTATATTCTATCTCCTGGTCTCTTTTTTGTTGGTAGAGATAAACCCAAAATCGGAGAGGAAGAATTTTATATTCTATCTCCTGGTGTAAAGGAAACTCAAAGTGGGATCTCCACTTAGAGAATCTGGATGAGTTTGAATAATCCTAACTGTCATAAAGTTTGATTATTCAACTTGACAATGGACCTCTCGTTCGTGGAATGAATCGAGAGAAGATTCTGGTTGTGATCCTAACTGTAGTAAGGTTTGACCAAATGAGGGTTTGAGATGATTCTAACTGTTTAAAGGTTTAATCGCTCAAATTGTGGACCTCTCATTCATGGAAGGAATCGAGAGTGGATTTTAGCTTTGGTCTTAACTGTTTAAAGGTTTGACCAGGTGGGAGTTTGATACGATCCTAACTGTT
>BQKN01062523.1:194671-205949 GCA_022839385.1 Asparagus kiusianus
GTTAAATCTGTTGAACGCACAGTTCAGACCTGGCGTTTAAAATTCATCAACGCAAAGGTCGAACTCTGCGTTAAATTTCTCGAACGCACAGTTCAGGCTTGGCGTTTAGAATTCGTCAACGCATAAGTCGAACTTTGCGTTAATCATTCGAACGCATAGTCCAGACCCAGCGTTCAGATTCCATAAACGCAGGGTCAAGCCCTGACGTTTCAAATTCAGAACGCAGAGTCCTAACTCTGCGTTAACAATGTCAAAACGAGTCGTCTTCCTCGTTTGCAAGAACCCATCTAGGGTTTTTCAGAAAGAACTCGCCGGAGCAAGTTTGACGGCAACCCATCTAAGGCTTTTTCAAAGAACTCGCCGAAGCAAGTTTGACGGCCACGAAGAGCGACACTTACCGCCAACGGGTGGAGCCTGAGGCGGCGGCACCGCTGCAGCAGTAGATCGGGGGCGAGGAGCGGCCTTTCTCTTGGAACCCATGGCGAAGAATCGGAGAAGACGAACGAGATCACCGGAGTGGAAAACGAAGAGTCTTCGTTAAAAATCTTCCGAAAGAGGAGAGGCAAAAAGTCGGGTGACTTTTGATTTGACCCATGGCGGTCTATTTATAGACAGCTATGAGCTGTCAAATCGGGTCAGGATTAGAGGATCCCGCCAAACACGGCCTGTGCGTCTGTGTCGCTTGAGTTTTTGAACGCAGAATTTAACTCTGCGTTTTAATGCCTCAGCACAGAGAATCCAACTGTGCGTTTGCATTAGTTGAACATTTAAACGCAGAATTTAACTCTGCGTTTCAGTTCGATGGTACAAAGAGTTTACCTGTGCGTTCTGACTCAACCACATGAGTTCCTCTATGTTTATAGCTAAGACATGGTTCCAAATAAATAGAGGGAGGCTAATGTCAACTATCAAGGCGACTAAAGCCAAGAAGAAACAGGTGACTCCACTGAAAAATATATTGGATGAGTACAAACGATTTACTATCAGCCAAAGTTCAGCAATGTTTTCAGATCAGATGAAATGAACAATCAGTCCGCTAATTTTTGGGATCCAAAGTATTCCGAAAATTCGTCCCAGTCAACCGCGAACTTTCGAAAACTTTGGAGGGGGTTCTGTAGGCTGTCTAAAAAATCACAATGGATAGCTGATCCCTGTCAAGCTTTGACAATGGAAGTCACAATCAGACGACTTTCTAATCACTGCATTCACCACTCCACAATCACCACGAACACGACTTCATTTCTGAGATGATTGATCTTGATGGCTGCGACAACAGCATGACTAATATTATATTAGTAACTATTAGAGATGCTGATGAGCAGTGTAATGATTTTAGAAATAAAAGGTTGGACTTAGTTGGTGAGTTACTTGGTAGAGAGCTGTGGGCAAATATTCGTCTAAAAGACACTATGGATGTTGATTCCCGACTAGCTCACACAATGAAAGCTACAATCAAATAGCTTTCGCGCCGACAATCGAAAGCTGCAAATAGAAGACTTTTCACACAGATCGAAAGGAGTTACAATTTGACGATGCTTCCGACAGCAGATGAAAATTCTATTTAATGGCCTTCACAATCGATGATGAGAGTTACAATTTGACGACTCTCATACCTTATAACAGGCAAAGATCAATAAGCAATGACCTTTGCAATATCATAATAGACGAGGTTGCAATATCATAATAGACGAGGTTACAAGTCAACAACCTCTCTTAAATGCAGAGTTAATTCCTGCGTTTCTCAAATTCCAAACGCACATATCCTGTGCGTTCGCCAGCAGATACTTAACTCTGCAACGCAGAGTTAAAATCACCAAAACGCATACTTAATGTGCGTTCTTTAACAAACTCAACTGTGCGTCCCAAATTCTTGACGCAGAGTTGAATGCACAAGTGACCTGTGCGTTTCTAATTCTAGAATGCATGCGGCCTGTGCGTTTTCAACCTTTGTCAAAAGGTTTAACTCTGCGTCTCAACCCTCAGACGCAGAGTTAAGGCCCATAACGCCAGATCAGGCGTATGACTCGTTCAAACACGCAGGTGAACGGCTTTAAAACCGTTATCCCACGTTCTGAGGGATTTTCGCTCATTCAGGAGCAGATTGAGGGGTTGGTTACGCCCTAATCTCTCTATAAATAACCGACTTACTCAACTGAGTAAGGGGAGGTTGATGATTTTTGGTTGGCTGATTGGTTTCAGCAACAAAACCGTAGAAGGTTGAAAGAGCTGGCATCAAAAAACCGTCTAAGGTCAACAAATCTCGGCAGTTCAACAACACGAAGAGGGAGATTTTTGGAGATAATCAAATCTCAGAGAATCCCTCCATTAGTGGAGAATCAACTTGGCTATTAACCGAATCTTCGGTTCTAACAACTCTGTTACAGAGTTTCAACTCACTCTGAGTTCTGAAACTCATTTAAGAGTTTGTGATTAAGCTTGCGACGTAAGTTAATCATATCAAACCAGTTATTCGGTTTTCAACAACTCTCTTCAGAGTTCTCAACTCGTTCCGAGTTTTTTATACTCATCGAGAGTTCTAAACCGAATTCATCAAACAAGTCAATTGTTCCAGTGAGATAGTACGGTCGGATCGTCAACGGAGAGCAAGTTCGACGCGATCAATCGAAGGAAGCACTCCATCGCTACCAAGAAGAACCCAGAATTAAACAAAGGGGAGAATCAATTTCATTCTCCTCTCTTTTGTAATCGGAATTCAATTTGTAATTGATTTTGAGAGAATACAAGTCAACATTTCTTTCTTGTCTTATTACATCAAATTTCCAACAAACAAAAGATGGCGACTCCGCTGGGGACTAGCTTCTCTGATGAGGAAGTGGTGGCGCAATCCGAAGTCCACCTCACCGGAACCACCGTCGAAACTCTCGTCGTAGAGTTCGACCAAGCCAAGTTCGAGGAGGTTCTCTCCTCTGGGTCGCTTAGCCCTAAAGCTAGGCGTGATACCCACAAGACCTCTAAGGAGGTCACCACGGCTGCTGAGATGCCAAAGAGAGCCCTCTCTTTTGGCCAAGACCTTAAACTCGCTCTGCGAGTTGAAGATTCCTCCCCCGTATCATTACGGCGCATAATAGGTCAAAAGAGACCTATGTCGGAGGAAAGCCCAATCAACGCCGATGATGCTGCGGCCAAGGCGTTGAAACAAGCGAAGAAAAACACCGCTCGACGGAGGAGAAGATCCATGCGGCGAGCATATCTGCGGAATAGCCGAACTTCGGCCCAACGCAAGAACTGCGTTTCTGAAAATTTGCCCGAACCCTGCGTTTCTCCTCTAGAACGCACACTTCGTGGCAACGAACCCGACTATGAGCCTCGGGTTATCCAGCTCAAACGCGACCCTCAATGGCGCGTTGTTCAACCCAGACGCACACCTCAAGAGTGCGTCCCAAAACGTGACCCCCAAAGGCACGTTCAACCATCCCAACGCACACCACAGCTGTGCGTTCAGTCAAAACAGGACCCCCAGGGGTCTGTTCAAACATCTAAACGCACACCTCAAGGGTGCGTTCAAACAAAACCTGACCTTCAGGGGTCTGGGTCATCAACCAAACGCACATCACAAGTGTGCGTTCAAACAAAGAACGACCCTCAGGGGTCTGTTTCAACATCAAAACGCACACCACAAGTGTGCGTTCAATCAGGACAAGATCCACAAGGATCTGTTCCATCAGTAAAACACAGGCCTCGACCTCGTGTTTATAAACCAAAGCGCGACCTTCATGCTTCGCTTCAAGAACATGACACGGTCCGTCAGGTTCAAAAAGGGCGGCATGGATTTAATGTTCATGTCCAACCCATTCAAAGGCAGGGGGTTCCATCTCCACCTTCACAAAACCGTTCCCAGGTCTCCGACTTGCGGGAACTACTATCAAGAGGAAGGCCAACACAGCAAGTGGCCCATTCTTGTCAGTGTGAACGGCTCATTTCCGCTGTCCTATCTGAATGCAGTTGTTGTTCACCCACGCCTAGACAGTCGGTGTTCAACAGGTTAACGAGCGTCGTTAGGCCTCCCAAACGACAACGACGACAGAAGAAAGCCTCTGAAATCGAATATCCTGAGGTCACCATCAACATGATTGGAAGAGGAAAAGCTTCACATTCCGATTCTGACGAGTCACAAAGAAGTCATTCCCCAACTGTTAGGGAAATTTGTGACCAGTTCGAAGGAGTATATCGAAATACTCGGACGCGGACAGGAGCTATTCGCCCGGTTGACTATCAAAAGTTAGCCAGAGGCGTTACAACAAGTGATGAACATTCGGCAATAGCCGAATCTCAATCTTCCAGTTCTGTTGGAGCACGGGAAGTTTCTGCCCACATGACAGGGAACCCCGAAGACATAGCCAAAAGAGTAGACGAACATCACGTCATACTCCAGGCGCAACAGGAGACACTTCTCCAATTGAAGGATATGCTGGCCCAGCTTCTAGCAGAAAAAGGCCAAAAACCCGAATCTTCCCGGAGGACAACGTCAAAGGGAAAGCAAAAAGCTCACGAATATTCAGATCGTGAGACTCACAACCTGGAATCCTCTTCTGAAGGTGAGAAAGAGGTGGAAAGAGAACTCCATCCTCAGTCCACTAAAATGGATGAATTGGAAGCTCGCCTCAATGCAATCGCCAACAGAAGTGAGCTCCGCGAAGAAGGAGTAGTGAGGCCTTATCCTGCTGAGTGGGATATAGCTCCCTACCCACCAAAATTCAAAGCTCCAACATTACAGGCTTTCGATGGCACGGGATCACCAAATCAGCATATCTACTACTTCAAGTCTCAAACCGGAGATGTAGTAGCAAATGATGCTATCCTGACTCGCTTGTTCATCGGCACTCTTAAAGGGGTAGCCTTTGAATGGTTTATGAAGCTGCCTGCTGGGTCTATTCAGAGATGGGTAGATTTGGAAAGGCTTTTCCTAGCCAGGTTCTTTGAGGATGACACCGAGGTCTCGGTCCCGACTCTTCTCGCCACTAAACAGAGGAAAGGAGAGTCTATCAAGGCTTATGTAGAGAGGTTCCGCAGCATGGCATTACGATGCCCCTCAGGTATGACTCAATCAACCTTGGTTGAAACTTGCAGGCACAACCTGCAGACCCAACTCCTTGCTCAAATGGGGGTAGCAGAATGTCGCTCCTGGAGACAACTGGTATCG
The DNA here is from genome assembly GCA_022839385.1 of Asparagus kiusianus. Taxonomy (NCBI): domain Eukaryota; kingdom Viridiplantae; phylum Streptophyta; class Magnoliopsida; order Asparagales; family Asparagaceae; genus Asparagus; species Asparagus kiusianus. Next base: position 199,833 of record BQKN01062523.1, read on the forward strand.
CAAGGAGAACAAGCCGAAGAGATTGTAGCTCGGGTGAAAGCCGAAGAAGCTGCACAGCCCAAACCGCAACAACAACAACAACAGCAGCGTAATCAGAACAATGCCCAACGGTCTAAAGGAAAAGAGACCTTAGCAGCTGATTACACACGAGTGCCGCCTCCCACGAATCAGGGCAAAACGCCTAATAAGCAAAAAGCGCCCAAACAATATTCCTTCAAGGAGGAGCATGTGGACACCTTGTTCTAGCTGTTGCGGAAGAACAATAAACTACAGCTTCCTGAAGTCCGGAAACCAGATGAAGCGGGAAAGGTCGATGACCCTAATTACTGCCGCTATCACAGATTCCTGGGCCATCCTACCAGGAGGTGTTACATCTTTAAAGATATTCTCCAAAACTTGGTGGACGCTAAAGTGCTCACTCTGAAGCCTGAGCAGAAGACGGTGTCTACCAACATGATAGCAGTGCAGTTCGGTGACTTCCCGCCAGTATCAACCGCAGATGGCGTGGTCCCCATCCACAAGGGTGAAATGCACCTGAAGAATACTGACTTACACAGTCAGAAAGATAAAGGATTGATACCCCTCACCACTCCAAAAGGGGAGATCATGTGGGTTCACCCTGATCTGGTGGAAGATCAACAGTGGACGGATATCTCGTCCAAGAAGAAAAGAGGAAAGGCTAAGGCATCCAACATGATTAGCCCCTCTGTTAATGAGAACGATGATTTGCTCAAACCTCTTACTGATTCAGAAGACGAAAGGATCGTTCTAGCAGCATATCCAGAAGGCAATCCTGGTACTCGGTCAGAGAAGGCTTACTTGAAGGATTACAGCCAGAATGTTCAAGAAGCTGAAGAACAGCCCCAAGACGCTGGGGGTTCTGTGCCAAAGAAGCCTGCCGATAAAGGGAAGCAAAAGGAGCTCCGATTCAACAGAAATCTCCATCAGGAATCCGGCGAATCGAGCGTTCCTTTTCAATTTAATGTCATGGCGCAGCTGGCCAACATACCGGCCAGAATTACATTATATGAGCTCCTTAAGTTGTCAAAAACTACCAAAGAAGCTCTAATTGAAGCTTTGAAGAATACGGAGAGTTTCATCACACAAGTTGCTCCAATTCCCGAAGTTTCTGAAGATCAAACTTGTCGGCAATGTCTGCAAGCTGCAAGAAGTCTACCTTGTATATCGTTCACTCAAGAAGATATGCAGGTTAAACACAAACATGGCAGACCTTTGTATTACATAGGGTATATCGGATCGTCCGAAATCAGTCGTGTTCAGGTTGACCCGGGCTCTGCACTCAGCATCATGCCTTATAGGGTCATGCAGGTCTTAGGGATCCCTATGCACAGGTTGCACACTACACAGACTACCATTTTCGGGTTCAATGCCAACAGCACTCGACCCCTTGGGAAGATAAAGCTCAGATGTCAAATTGGAGACCTCAAGTCCGAGGTGACATGTTACATCATAGACGCGGACACTTCCTACAATTTATTGTTGGGAAGACCCTGGATACATGCAAACCGTATTGTCCCGTCTACCCTACATCAGGTCATGAAATATGCCAATGATGAAGGAGAAGTCCGAACTCTAATTGCAGAAAAGTATCCCTTCCGAGGGGTGGAAAACTTTCACACGGACTCGGTTTTCTACCTGGAATCCCAGGAGAAAGAAGACGCGGACAGTGGCAATGAAGCCGACATTGAACCAGATCCTGATGAAGATTGTCCGTGGGAATTGAACTTAGATGTTATGGGTCAAGATGAGGGAAATAATAATGTACCGAGCGAGGGAGAGTGGTGCATTAATGAAGATTTGCTTTTAGCGTACTTGCCTGATGTGTCCTCTAGTAATGAACCAGTAGAGAATAATTCTAATGCAGGTACTGACCCATGGCACACACTGTGCACGAAAGCATCACTTGCTTTGCCTCTCAAGTCATCCTTCGCCTCGGATGAAGAAGCAGAAGATGTACAGAAGGCTTTCTTCAAAGTCCCGTCCAAAAGGAAAGGGCAGAAGCCGATCTGTTTTGGTAAAGTCAAACCCGAACAACTCAAACGAGGAAGTTCGGAAGAAAATGACGGAAGCCCCAAATTCCATTACCATGAACCCAATTCTATACACTTAATGAAACGAATGGGGTATAACTTTAATGAGAAACAGGGTCTGAATTTCGGAAAAGGTAGACGAACCCCGATCCGAATGTCTCTAACTCCTATAGGAAAGCCTCCAGATTATTATCAAAAAACTGGAAGGGGCTTAGGTTATGTCACAACTCCCCCTGCCTCAGAAAATGACATCAGTAATTATCTGCGTCAAGATCATTCATCTGGAACATCTTCCTGGGAATCCGATGTCAGTGTTGGACCTTTCTTTAAAGGTCTGACTGTAAACATGGCTTCAACCAGTCACCCTGATGAAGATGCAGGGGGTGATGAAGAGTTAGTCGAATCAACCGACGATCCTTGGATCAAGCGTCTTAACATCTTGTGGGATATGCGCTTCGAACAACGCGAACCACCCACTGAAGATAAGGTGATCCAGGTCAATATGGGAGACGAGTCTGACCCCAAACCTATCTTTATAGCTGAAGACCTGTCATCATCCGAAAAAGAAGACCTTATATTTCTCATCCGAGAATATATAGATGTCTTTGCTTGGAATTATGAAGATATGCCTGGCCTTGACCCGAAGGTGGCCGTGCACCGTCTCAACATCGATCCGGATGCAAAACCCGTTAAACAACAACAACGCAGGTTTCGTCCAGAGATCATGGAATCAATTGAGTCAGAAGTTAAAAAGCTTATAGACTCAGGTTTCGTTAGGGAGGAACAACACCCGGACTGGGTGGCCAACATTGTTCCAGTTCCCAAGAAAAACGGTAAGGTCCGGATATGCATTGACTTTCGCGACCTTAATGCAGCTTGTCCGAAGGACGAATTCCCGCTTCCTATCACAGATGTTATGATCGATAACACCTGCGGATATGAAAGAATGTCTTTCATGGATGGATTCTCCGGGTACAATCAAATCAAGATGCACCCAGACGACGAGAAGCATACCGCGTTCAGAACACCGCTGGGGGTGTATTGCTACACAGTGATGCCCTTCGGCCTGAAAAATGCAGGTACAACTTATCAACGAGCAATGAACACAATCTTCCATGAGCATCTGCGAAAGAAGATCGAGTGCTACGTTGACGATATAGCAGTGAAAAGCCAACATAAAGGTGATCATCTTGCAGACTTGAGGACAATGTTCGAAATCATGCGGACACATCAGCTGAAGATGAACCCTACAAAATCATTTCTTGGGGTATCAAGTGGAAAATTCCTGGGATTTATCGTCACATCCAAGGGAATTTCTCTTGATCCAGAGAAAGTACGTGCCATTCAAGACATGTCACCTCCGAAGAATCTCAAAGAGCTCAGAGGTTTGCAAGGTAGATTAGCCTACATTCGAAGATTCATATCAAATCTTTCTGGGCGCTGCCAGCCTTTCTCTAAGCTCATGAAGAAAGGGATATCTTTTGTTTGGGATGCTGAGTGTCAAAGAGCATTCGAGGAGATTAAGAGATATCTCACTCAACCGCCAGTTCTCGTGGCCCCGATATCAGGAAAACCGTTCCTGTTATATGTGAGGGCTATGGATCATTCTCTCGGAGCTTTGTTAGCCCAGAACAACGATCAAGGTCAAGAGCAAGCCATCTATTATCTGAGCAGGACTATGATGGGAGCCGAACACCGGTACAATCCGGTCGAAAAAGAATGTCTCGCCTTGGTATTCGCAATTCAAAAGATGCGACATTACCTAGTTGGACAAACCATTCAGGTCATCTCTAAGGTGAATCCCTTGAGAGTTCTGATGACGAAACCATCATCTCTGAATAGTCGACTAGCAAAGTGGGCTATTCTCTTGTCACAATACGACATGCAGTTCATGCCTCAAAAGGCGGTTAAGGGCCAAGCATTGGCAGACTTCTTAGCCGATCACCCAGTATCGGGAACGTCTAAGTTGTATGAAGAATTACCTGACGAAGTCGCTGAAGCTTGCGTCATCCAGGAAGCTACGCAAGTGTGGAAGTTATTCTTCGACGGCGCGTCTAGAGCAAACCCTCATGGAGCAATCACTACGGGAGTAGGAGTAGTATTAGTCTCTCCGAATGGTCATGTAATCCCAAAAGGATTCTCCCTAATCGAACCTTGCACCAACAATGTAGCGGAGTATAATGCTCTGCTATTAGGAATGCAATGTGCCGAAGAACTTAATGTTCAGAACCTCGAAGCTTACGGTGACTCTCAGCTAATCGTTAATCAAGTCCGAGGAGAATACGAAGTACGTCATGAGGATTTGATCCCGTACTACTTCGCGGTGCTAGAACAAGCTCAAAAGTTCGAAGGTTTCTTCATCGAATATGTACCACGAGCTCAGAATGCGTATGCAGATGCTTTAGCCTCCTTGGCAACTTCATTAGCACTGCCACCAGAAGTTGAAACAACGATTCCAGTCATGGGACGGAGACTATGCTTTTCCAAGATCCCCATGGAAGAAGACCCAGACGAGACGACGTCAGGAGAAGTATGTACGGCATTTATGGAGTTTGAAGCTAGGGATTGGCGGTTCCCCTACATCGACTATGCCCTGTATGGAATTCTGCCTGATGATCCTAAGGAAGCGGCTTCTATCAAACGAAAAGCCCTCCAATTCTATTACGATGCAGTTTCTCAAGTCCTGTATCGCAAATCACACGACGGAGTCTTACTTAGATGCCTTTCCCGAAATGAAGCGAAGGAGGCTCTCAAAGAGGCTCATGACGGGTTGTGTGGAGCTCATCAGCCCGGAGCTAAATTAGGAGATCGCCTCCGACGAATCGGTTATTATTGGCCGAAAATGTTTTCAGATGTGGTTGACTATGCTAAACATTGTCACGCATGTCAGATTCATGGGGATTTTATCCACCAAGCACCTGGAAATCTACACCCCACGTCGGCATCCTGGCCTTTCGAAATGTGGGGTATGGATATTGTAGGACCGATTTCCCCTCCGACGTCCAAGGGACACCGGTTCATTCTGGCTGTGACCGATTACTTCTCCAAATGGGCGGAGGCAGTCCCGTTAAAAGAAGTCAAGACTTCAAATGTAATCAAGTTCATCAAACATCACGTTGTCTACCGTTTTGGAGTACCACGACGAATAGTTCACGATAACGGGACGCAATTCGTCAGCTTCGGATTCCAGAGATTCTGTGATAAATTCAGGATCCAAAGTGTTGCATCTACGGCGTATTATCCGCCGGCAAATGGTCTTGCAGAAGCATTCAATAAAACCATAGTAAAACTTCTCAAGAAATTTGTTTCCAAGAGTCGACGTGATTGGGACGAAAGGCTCGGCGAATGTCTGTGGGCCTACCGCACAACGGTGAGAACCCCTACAAGAGCTACGCCATTCTCCTTGGTATACGGCTGTGAGGCGGTATTGCCATTAGAAATTCAGATCCCTTCTCTGAGAATCGCGGTTGTAACCGGATTAACAGAAGAAGAAAAACATCAACGACGTCTGCAAGAACTTGAAGCCTTAGACGACAAACGACTCAAGGCTCAGCAGCAGATCGAATTGTATCAAGCTCGTATTTCCAAAGCCTACAACAAAAAGGTTAAGGAACGGATTTTTAAGAAAGGCGATCTGGTTTTGGCTAACAGACGACCCATGGTGATGACACACAAAACCAAAGGGAAGTTTAATCCTAAATGGGAAGGGCCATTCGTAATAGATTCAGTCTATTCAGGTGGAGCTTATCGCCTTATCAATCAAAAAGGAGACAGGCTCATGATGCCAATTAATGGGAAATTTCTTAAGAGATATTTTCCGTAAATCATGTAGCCCACTTCTTGTTCTTGTAAATTCCAGCCGAGTCGGGCTGGGGGTTGCCAATTCATAATGCATTTCGGGAATAAATTGTAATTTTTCTTGTCTTGTATGTCGTCATGTTAACATTACACCCCTGACGAATGAAGTTTTCTGGAGTTATTCTAAGTAATAATGAAGAGAATTTCAGTTTTATGCCAAATTAACATGGCACTCATGACTTTCGTTTTATTCTTCGTTGTCTCGAAT
>BQKN01062525.1:0-14664 GCA_022839385.1 Asparagus kiusianus
TTCATGTTAAGTCTAATAATAGTTTATGTTACGTCTAATTTCAGTTCAAGTTATGTCTAATAATAGTTCATGTTAGGTCTTGTTAATGGCTAAGATCAAACAGTCAATCGGATCTGGGCTGGGATCGGTTCTAATCCGTAACTGGATCGGTCCCCCTGGGTCCTCGCCGAGACGAGGTAGGGGAGAGTGATGAAGGGGTCGCTTCCTTCTCCGACTTTATGCCTGGTTCTTGAATGGAGGCTTGATGTCCACGCTGCATAGACAAGAAGAACTCGTGAGAGAGTGGAGATCGATTCCCCCGTGGTTCTTCCGACGGTTAAGTTAATGAAACTCGAGTAGGGAAGGTGAAGGTCAGGAACTGAGGTGGTTCTTGAGGTGGCAATGTGCCGTTACAGAGGGTCTATGTGAGCTCCTCTGTGTAGACCAAGAACTATGGGTTCTTTTTCTTTTTCTTTAGAGAGAGAGAGAGAGAGAGAGAGAGAGAGAGAGAGAGAGAGAGAGAGAGAGACTTTCAAGTAGATTGAGCTCCTGACCTCCCCTAGTCAAGCACAGGGAGACGGTGGTGAAGTACAGGCTAAGAGTCGAGTCATCCCTCGCTTTACAGGTGTCGGCTGGCGACTGTAGGGGAAGTCATTTTGATACGAGAGAGTGTCTCCGTATTTTCTGGGAAGTGATTGAGAGCGTGGCAGAAGGCATGTTGGCATGCTGAGTCATTCCTCGCTTTATAAGTATCGGCTGTCAACTGGAGGGGAAATCACTTCGGCATGGGAGAGGATGTCTCCGCATTTTTCGGGAAGTGATTGAGAGCATAGCAGAAGGCACGTGGGCAGCTGACAAGTCATGAAGACCATCAGGCTAGAATCTAGATAAGGCTTGTCCGAGGTGAATTGGGATGTTGACATATGCTTTAGGAGAGAGGCTTGAGGTGGAGGTTGCGTCCTCGACTTGGTCGACAGCAGAGATTTGCATCAAGTCGTCTTCATGAGTTGCCAAATAAGTGGTCGAGTGGACCCTTGGCGGGTCGTCTTCGATAATAGGGTCGGCTGATCCTGCCTTTCGTGTCGGCATGAGAGAATGTTGACTTGATGAGTCGACGGGGTTGAGACCTTTGTTAGGCTTGGATCACTAAGGTGATTAAAGCAGGTTTGCCAGGGCTATGATTGTATCATTTTGCAAATATCCGTATCTTGGATGAGTAAACACCATAACAGTTGACTCTTTTCGCTTGGAGTTGACTTTTAGTCGGGTCCGAGTAAAATAAGATATGCTCTTACCAATACAAGCATGTTTGGGATAAGAATTTGAGAAATCTTCGTCTTATTGACATGTCTAACATCATTGGGCATCCTTCTTTTCTTTATCTATCATAACTCCGCTTTTCTTAGCTGACGTCATCAAAGATCTGAACCGTCTTTTGGAAACAAAGTGTCATGGACATAATGAAGGGTGTCCCGCTTTTCAAGTATTAGGACGCGGGGCATTAAATAAGGGCACCGCTTCGTGCTTCGTGCTTCGAGTCAATCGTTTTAGATTCCGAAGCGGATCTGACCTGGTTGTTTCAAAAATTGTCGCGTCCTTTGAAATCCTTCCATGAACTTCCTTGAAAGTTCATAAATGGCCTCTTGATGTTGAGAAGATTCTTTTACAAATTTTCGTTCTAACGAATTTCTGGTGTTCCTTCAAGTTTTTTAAGAAAAAATCTTCTATGGCCTCTCAAGTTTCAACCTCTGGCCGTAGTGAGGAGAGGCTTGTTATTCTTCTACTTATCCGCTTAAGGGTCCATATGGACAATCTGATGGAATTGGATGATCAATATAATATCCTCCGGACTCTCACATTGGCGGTGCTAGAGATGAGCGAGCCAGTGTATCGCCATGGCGAGGGTCGAGTGTCATTGTACCTGGCCTATTTGGAGCATGGCATGTGGCTACCCTTACAACCTTTTATTAGGGAGGTGCATGCTGCTCTAGGAGTCTCCCCTTCCTAGTTCTATCCGAACGCAGTGGGGATTCTGGTGGCTTTCATCATCCTTTGCCACCGTGTTGGAGTCCAACCAAGCTTGAGATTGTTTGGATATTTGATCAGCGTGGGGTCGGCTGAGAAGGACTCGCATTACTTCTACCACTATAGTGGTGACTTCCAGCTTGTCTCAGATTCTTTAGAGTTGGATGAGGATTGGAGGAGGCGATACGTGTGGGTTTATGGTGGCGACAGCGTCCTTGCCTACTCGGACTGGCCAGAGGAGAATGAGGACGCTTTGAGGCCAGTCACCCTTAGGGGGGGTTATTCATTGGTGTAATTTGGGGGATAATAGGATAATTTTTGGAACATCACTTTTTGGTGTTATTCATTAGGATAATTGGAACTGGAGTCAACTTTGTGGTGTTATTGGTTTGTTGGGGTAATTGGGGAACAAATACTCCACTTTCTCCTAAATTACACCAACTATATAAAGATCCCCTCCACCCCTTCCTCATAATTACCCCAAATTTACCCCATCCTCCATATTGGAATAATGTTGTTCCACTTTGAAGGCAATTGGGATAATTTTAAAATATTTTTGTATTACTTAACTAATACATGCTAATTATATTATAAATATATATGATATGATATATAAAATATAACATATATTAATATTTTAATAACATAATTTAATAACATATATTAATAATATTATATAATAGTAATTATAGTATAACGTATTTATTATAATATTATATAATATTTTAATAACATATATTAATAATATTATGTAATATATTATTATATAATATTAATTAGTAATTATAGTATACGTATTTATTATAATATCATATAATATTTTAACAACATATATTAAAATTTCAATATTATATAATAACATATATTAATATTTTAATAACATATATATAATATTTTAATAACATATATTAATAGTATTATGTAATATATTATTATATAATATTAATAGTAATTATAGTATAACGTATTTATTATAATATTTTAATAACATATATTATTATATAATATATTATTATATAATTAATTTATAAAATATTATTGTATTTATTATATATGACATACTATTATAATATAATATAATAATTACTAATATTAGTAAATATTATGATATGATATAATATAATACTATAGTTTGAAATAATATAATATATTATACTATAACATAATACCTATTAATATATATTATTGTAATTATCATGTTATATATATATTATTTTAATTTTAATATATATTTTAAAAAATATTACATTGAATAAAGTAATATATTATAACATTTTATAAAGTACATTATATCCTATGATACTATATTATAATATATTATATTAAATAATATATTATTAAAATATTATATTAAATATATTATTAAAATATTATATTAAATATATTATTCATATATTATATCAATTATTATATAGTGTAGCATACTAATATAATGTTAATTAGTAATTATTGTATAACATATTATATTTTTGTATAAATAAAATAACGTATTATATTAAATATTATATTATTAAAATATTATATTAAATATATTAATATTATATTATATTAATTATTATATATTTTATAGAATGCTAATATAATATAATACAATACAATATAATAATTAATAATAGTAATTTGTAAGTATAGTACAATATATTATATTTTAAAATATAGTAAATAATAGTTATATTATAATAATATACTAAACCAATTGGATAAGTTAATTTAGAAGTAATTAATAGATAAAATTATATTTTAATAATGTACCACATCATCAATTATCTCACATGAATTGTCAAATAAAATACTGAAATTATCCCATTATCCCACTTTATCCCACTTTACCCCACTCAAAATATCTTAAAGGGGTAAAATTATTCCATTGGAACACTTTTCCCACTTGGCCCTAATTTTTCCCAACCAATAACCCCCCCTTAGCGATGCTGGGATAATGGACCTAGAAAGGATTCGCTCTTATGCTTGGTCACGGGAGAGCGATGCTCTATTTGATGATGTGTCTTTTCAGCGGCGGTCATATCCACAATCTTGTCTTCCACTGGCTTCCAGGCAAGGGCAAGCCTCGTTTCTTTGTCGGCGGAAAACTACAAGAGGAACATAGGGACCAAGGGGTCGAGTTCCACTACCATGCCTTATAAGAAGATGAGGGAGTTAGTTGTAATGTGCGACCTTTACTGGGGACTTATAACAACCAGTTCACTTGATGCCTTAGTTGGCTGAGGGTTTAATTGACCAGAACTTAACAAATTACTGCTTAAGTTTTTAGGTCATTTAAGTGTTGGCCAAACACTTAATATTCATACCTTAGGCTTATGAATACATTTTGGGCAGAATGACAACCCTGGGGTTGGATGCCTAGGTCTTCGAAATCCCTGTATGGTCGAGTGGTGACTGTGGGAGTCGACCATAGGGTTGTGCCGTGGGTTTATCCTGAAGATGTACTAAGGGCTTGTTGACATGCCAACCCTGAGGTTAGGTTGCCTAGGACTTATTTGAACGTCTGGGTTTTTAATAGCCATGATGGTCGAGTAGCACTGGAGGATTCGATCATATATTGTGCCTTGGGTTTACCCTGAAGAGGTACCAAGGGCTTAAAATTCGACTAAGGAGTCGAATGCCTAGAACTCTTGAGGGTTGACTAGGTCTTTGGCAGCCATGAGGCTGAATGACAACCTTGAGATTGGGTGCCAAGGTCTTACGTAGGTGCCTAGGTCTTCATAATTCCTATATGGTCGAGTGGCGACTGTGGGAGTCGACCATAGGGTTGTGTCTTGGGTTTATCCTGAGGTTGGGTGCCTAGGTCTTACGTAGGTGCTTAGGTATTACGAAGGTACTAAGGGCTTGTTGACATACCAACCCTAAGGTTGGGTCACCAAGACTTATTTGGATGCCTGGGTTTTTTTATAGCCATGATGGTCGAGTAGCATTGGAGGATTTGACCATATGTTGTGCCTTGGGTTTACCATGAAGAGATACCAAGAGCTTAAAATTTGACTGAAGAGTCGAATGCCTAGAACTCTTGAGGGTTGAGTAGGTCTTTGGTAGCCATGAGGCTAAATGACAACCTTAAGATTGAGTGCCTAGGTTTTACGTAGGTGCCTAGGTCTTCATAATCCTCATATGGTCGAGTGGAGAGTGTGGGAGTCGACTATAGGGTTGTGCCTTGGGTTTATCCTGAGAATGTACCACGGGCTTGTTGATATACCAACCCTGAGGTTAGGTCGCCCAAGACTTATTTGGACGCATGGGTTTTTAATAGCCATGATGGGCGAGTAGTACGGGAGGATTCAACCATATGTCGTGCCTTGGGTTTACCCTGAAGAGGTACCAATGACTTAAAATTCGATTGATGAGTTAAATGCCTAGAACTCTTGAGAGTTGCCTAGGTCTTTGGCATCCATGAGGCTGAATGACAACCGTGAGGTTAGGTGCCTAGGGATTACATAGGTGCCTAGGTCTTCATAATCCTCATATGATCGAGTGGAGGCTGTGGGAGTCGACCATAGGATTGTGCCTTACGTTTATCCTGAGAAGGTACCAAGGGCTTGTTGGGGGTGCCTAGGTCTTACGTAGTGCCTAGGTCTTCGGCCCTAGTGAAGGCTTGATCCCTGCGAGATAAGAGTTAATTCATATTTGATAAGATTTTATTAGTTCTGAAATTTGCATGATTTATGGAAAGTATCCATTGCAGATATCTGATGCTTAAGGGTGTTGAACCACTTGTGATCTTGCTTTAGTTGGATTTTGCTTTTACTATAGCAGACGACTTGTTGATAAATGAAGATGAGTCGGAACTCTATTTGTCATCTCATTAGCCAATGTTCCTTTGAGTTCTAGTCTTCAGTAAGGCCTTGAAGGCAGACAGTTGGCATACTAGCTTTTAGCAAAAGAAACTACCCAGACGCTATGAATTATGTTGAATGGTAGTTTCCTGGTCGGGTTCGTGAGGGTTGGGGGCACGATCAAAAGCTACATGGTACCTTTTGTGATGGAAGTTCTCTTGGAGAGAGAATCCACCAGCCGGTATTGTACTCCGAAATGACAAACCATAATGTTTTTCTTGAAGGAGCTTCGCAAGCACTGGGGACTGGATCATGCTGTGAATAGAGAAGTCTCCCTCATAGGGGTTATGCGGGGTCGCATGCTTTGACCACAAAAGCTTAGGTAACTTTAGTGGTGCAGGCGTTAGTTGAAGGGCCAAGTTCGTTCTTCCTGAGAAGACGATCAGTCAATAAGCCCTAAGCTTTTCCTACAATCTCATCCCCGATATATGGGAGTTCCCTTCAAAGAATCTTCATAGTCTGGGACGCCTATCACAGACTTAATCACTACTCCTATGCTCATATGAGCTATTGTCATTAGAGCTTGAGTGATGTTTGGCCTTATCGGAGCATGTGTTCTGGCCAGAGTTATTCTGTGATGGCGATTAGAAGCCAAGGTTAGTTTTTCAAGAAAGACAACCACCCTTATGGTGTGTCTTCTTATGGAGGGTTTTAAGGGGTGTTGAAGGTCGCTCTACTATCTAGCAGATGGTGTTCTTGGTAAACACTCCCCATAAAAGTCATTGAGGCCTTCGAGGACTACGCCTATGTTGGTTCCTCTTAGCCAAAACTAACCCTCCTTAGCTTGAATGATACAACTCCTGACTTTATTTAGCTTGGAGTTGCAAGTCCGATGTTGTTCTTCAGGGTGAGTAGAATCAGACCCTTGTTCAGAACTTGGTATGTTTTCTCAAAAAAAAAAGATGCCCCACAGTGGGCACCAAACTGTTGATGGCTAAGATTAAACAGTCAATCGGATCCGGGTTGGGATCCGTTCTGATCCGAAACTGAATCAGTCCCCCCTAAATCCTCGTCGGGACGAGGTAGGGGATGGTGATGAAGGGGCCGCTTCCTTCTTCGATTTTATGCCTGTTTCTTGAATGAGGGCTTGATGTCCATGTTGCACAGACAAGAAAAACCCATGAGAGGGCGGGGACCGATTCCCACGTGGTTCCTCTAACGGTCATGTTAGTGAAACTCGAGTGGGGAAGGGGATGGTCAAGAACCGAGGTGGTTCTTGAGGTGGCAATGTGCCGTTATAGAAGGTCTATGTGAGCTCCTCTGTGTAGACTAAGAACTGTGGGTTCTTTTTCTTTTTCTTTAGAGAGAGAGATAGAGAGAGCCTTTCAATTAGATTGAGCTCCCAGCCTCCCTTGAGGTTAGGGATATACATGTATATATCTCCGTCATAAGGATAAATGGGTTCCCCCTAGCCAAGCATAGGGAGGTGGTGCTAAAGTACGGGCTAAGAGCCGAGTCATCCCTCACTTTACAGGAGTCGGCTGGCGACTGAAGGGGAAGTCACTTCGGCATGAGAGAGGGTGTCTCTGTATTTTTTAGGAAGTGATTGAGAGCGTGACAGAAGACATGCTGGCATGCTGAATCATCCCTCGCTTTACAGGTGTCGGCTGGCGACTGAAGGGGAAGTGATTTCGGCATAGGAGATGGTGTTTCCGTATTTTTCGGAAAGTGATTGAAAGCATGGCAGAAGACACGTGTGCAGCTAGTAAGTCATGGAGACTGTCACGCTAGAATCTAGATAAGGCTTAACATGAACTATTATTAGACCTAACATGAACTGAAATTAGACTTAACATGAATTATTATTAGACCTAACATGAACTATTATTAGACTTAACATAAACTGTTATTAGACATAACATGAACTGAAAGTAGATTTAACATGAACTGTTATTAGACTTAACATGAACTGAAATTATACCTAACATGAACTATTATTAGACTTAACATGAACTAAAATTAGACCTAACATGAACTATTATCAGACCTAACATGAACTTTTATTAGACTTAACATGAACTATTATTAGATATAACATGAACTAAAATTAGACTTAACATGAACTATTATTAGACCTAACATGAACTATTATTAGACGTAACATGAATTAAAATTAGACGTAACATGAACTATTATTAGACTTAACATGAACTGAATTTAGACCTAACATGAACTATTATTAGACTTGACATGAACTAAAATTAGACCTAATATGAACTATTATTAGACCTAATGTGAACTGTTATTAGACTTAACATGAAAGAATAGATGAGATAAGGGTATTTTAGAATTTTTAATTTTTTATTCTCTCTCTATGCTTAGTTGGCAGATAATAATTGCTAAAGAGGGTTGCAGCACATAAGGTGACTTTTCTTAGGGCTGAACCATATTGGAAAAGTGAATGGGCTGCAGCACCTGAAGCTATTGCTTTTGGGGCCTTGACATAATTTTTCCATAAATCTACATAAATAATCTTTGAGAATAACATTAAATATAATGTCTTCAATTTTACAGAACATCAATGTAAATAGTTAAAAGTTAGTGCAAGTTTGACAAAACTGGTATAATAATTCAATTTAGGATTAATTACATCCAAAATCTGAATTATGGTATAATTACATGAGTGCTATAGAATCAACGTAAAATAATGTATACAAGTAGATTTGAGATCGCTGATTACAACTACATGGTTGACCCCTGGAGTTTGTTTTTTTCCCCTTTCTGACGGTTACTTGTATAGATACAAGGGAAAATTGCTTGGGGGAACCAACTTAATTCGGCCCATTCATCCCTACCCCAAGCCCAAAAACCATAACCACAAAGCCCTTATACAGCAAAAGAAATACAACAAGCCCCCAAAATAAGTACAGATACACTACCCTAAAAATTATCCCCAAATTACCCTTCTCAATTAACTATACCATCCTTTCTGGGCGTTGTTATCGAAACCACCTGTAACAAATTTCGAGACTATCTTCCCTGTTGAAACCCTCCTCCTCCCAAAACCACCGTCGACGACAACGCTTGGGAACCGTCTCCGCCGTCTTCGTGCTCGTCGTCTTCGTCGAAGACCGCCGCCGCTCATCCTATTCTTCGAAACCCTCATCCTCTGAAGACCGCCGCCGCTCTTCGTCGTCGTTTTCGTCTTCGGCAACTCACATTAGATCCGGTTTCATCGTCTTTGTCTTCGTCGTCTTTGTCGAAGACCGCCGCCGCTCGTCATATTCTTCGAAACCACCGACGCCCCCTCGTCGTCTTCCTCTCAAGATCACCGACGCCCCTCGTCGTCATCTCTCTTCGGCGACTCACCTGTGAACCACCTTCGTCGACGCTCGACCACCGACGAGATCACCCCCCCTCCCGCTCGACCACCGAACAGTGACGCTCGCTGGGATGTTGACATCATCATCTCACTCATCTGAATCAGCGAGGAGCAAGCCTGAGATGTAAGTATTAACCCAATCGTTCACATTTGACGATTTAATGTGTTTGGCACTGTGATTTTAGCCGTATTAGAACTCTAAGTTGAAGTAGTATCTGTTGTGTTATGTTTTACAGTACGCATGATATCAGAATTTCTTGCAATATACGTGGATATTGTACATTCATGGATGGAATTGCTCCACGGATGAGGGCTGAACATTGGAGGGCGTATGGATCCTCCAATTTCAAAAATTATGTTAGTTTTGGACCAATTCCAGCGGACAAGGCTACGATTATGTTGCTTCTAGATCATTTGGATTTAGCCACGGGGAAGTTCTTTTTCAAGGATAGCCAAACTAGGACTCCACAAGCGTATACTTTTGATGTAAATTGGGTGCGTAAACATACCCGGTTTAATGATGAAGGAGATAAACCCGAAGTCAACCGCGACACAGAGAATAGGATATGGAACACATACTTCTCCAACAAACAACAATCGCAATACAAGAGTGGCCGAGACTACCTTGAGGCCCTATTGGAAAGATTGGTTCAGTCAAGAAAGAGGACGGATGTTTCTGATTTTGTTATGCTTCAAATCCTCTATCAACTCACAATGATATGGACTCCGACCGCGAGAATGAATGCACCCCGGCATATGTTCAAATATATAGCTCGGATAGATATGGTTGATAATTTGCCATGGGCGACGATCATCTACAAGGAATTATGGGACTCTTTCAAGGCTGCGAAGATAGCGAAGAAGGGGCAGACATATCTCATCGGTTGCACTCCCTTGCTATCGGTGAGTTATATGTGTTATTTGTAAGTAATATGTTGCATTTGCACCTTATCTGTGATCATTACGTTTTACATGTGATATATGACATTTATATGTGACATTTGTATCTAATTTGTATTGTTTAAGTTTCCTATTTATTTGTAGTTTGTATGTGATATTATCTTGTTATATGAGATTATTTCCAATTAAATATGATATTATCTTGTTATATGTGATAAGTGTCTTTTACATGTGATATATTCTAATCATATGTGACGTTTGTTACCCATGTGTGACATTTGTCCCTGATTTGTAACAGTTGTAGTTAATGTGTGAATTTATCTTCTTGTAAGTGATTATTGCCATTTATCTATGACATTTGTATCTAATATGTTCATTGATTGAATGTGGCCTTTTTTTGAAGCTATGGTATTATGAGATTTCTAACATCAAAGAGCCGGCAAGAGTAGATGAATCCAAGCCTCCAATGATAAATTGGACATTGGAGGGTAAGAAGGTGGGTTCGGTGCGGACTACAATGATTTTGAAGAAATCGGAAGCCGCAATCCACATCTTACCGGAGCAAGATGTGGCGAGGTATGTTCACAAGGAGATAAAGCCCAGTCCTACAACGGTGAAGGCTAAAGTTGAGGAGGAAGTTAGGGGTAAAAAATCATTGGGGAAGAAAAGAGTCCAAAAAGAGGTAATGTTGATGATTTGGATGTGTCATCCTCTTATTTGTGACTTTTGCTCACTATCAGTTTATTGTTAATGTAGGACGAAGCTTATAAAAAATTGGTGATGTTGAATGAAGCCTATGAGCAAGCACTTGTTGCTCGCGGCGTTGATATTTTGGCTATTAAAGCCGAAACTGAGAAAAAATTTGCTGAGGAGAAACGTATAAGGCAAAACAAAGGAGAGGTAATAGCCTATGTCCTGTGTCACATGAGGGGAAAAAATTATTGAGAAAATATTTGCTGAATTAAAATTGGTTATTGTTTTTACATCTATGCAGCCACAAATAGATGAGGCATTGAGTGAAGGTGATCAAACCCGAGAGATGGACATTGAATTGGAGGAGGTAACTCTCCTTTGTGATATTTGTTGTTTGGTTCCTGTGACATTTACAGATTATTTGTGATAGTTCCCTTTGGTATGTGACAATTGTCTGCCTATTGTGACATTCATATGTCTCTTGTGACATTTTGTCTAATAATGGGACGTAAACAGTTTAGTGTAATGTTTGGTTATTACTTGTGATAAATGAATATTTCTATGATATATATTCATGTCTTATTTTTGTGATATATATTCATTAACTGTGAGTGGTATACAGGCTAAAGTTGAGGCTGAGAAAGAAGAAGGGAAGGGAGAGGAGGGAGGCAAAGAAGGTGATCAAACCCAGGCCATGGGCAGTGAACAGGAGGTAACTTTCTTTTGTGATATTTGCTTATTGCATGTGACATTTACTGCTTATTTGTGATAGTTCCCTTTGGTATGTGACAATTGTCTACATATTGTGCCATTCATATGTCTCTTGTGACATTTTATCTAATAATGTGACGTAAACAGTTTACATGTGATGTTTGGTTATTATTTGTGATATATGAATATTTCTTGTGATATATATTCATTAACTGTGATCTTTATACAGCTATGTGATGTAAAAGTTGCTGAGGATGTTCCCAAAAAGAAGAAGGGAAGGAAGAGGAGGGAGGGCGGCGATGATACTTTAAAAGCATTTGTTAGTGGGCAATGGGCAAAGAGCCAAAGAACAACAAAGAAGCCCAAGTTCTTAGAATCTCCCTTCCAAACTGAATTGCCAAAGAAGGGAAGGAAAGGGAAGAAAGGTGTCGTTGTGGTGGAAGACGACGACGGCAAGGGGGAGAAGGTTGAGGGGAAGCCACTTGCTGTTTCACACCTCGGTAGGAGTACATCTGTTGCAGAGCTATGGAAAAGGGAAAAAAGTGAAGAGGAAAAAAAATTATTAGAGACGTTGAATATGGGCATTCCTTCTTCACAAGACTTTGATGTCAGGCTACCGGGAACAATCAACGAAGGCTTTTACCATAATTTCACCGTTGAGGACATTCCTGATGTGTCGGCTGATGAGAACAAGTGGCTTCAATATTTTCTTACATTAAAAGTTGACAAGTAAGTATTAAGTGTTATTCTGTGATATTTATATTTGGTCTGTGATATTAAATGTTATTCTTGTGACATATAGTGTTTTGTATGTGACATTCAGTGTTTGTATGTGACATTTAGTGTTTGTATGTGACATTTATTGTTTTCATGTGACATATAGTATTTTCATGTGACATTTAGTGTTTGTTTGGGACCCTTAGTGTTTTCATGTGACATTTAGTGTTTGTTTGGGACCCTTAGTGCTTTCATGTGACATTTAGTGTTTGTATGTGACGGTCAGTACATGTATGTGATATTTAGTGTATTCTGTGACATATAGTGTTTTCCTGTGACATTTAGTGTTTGTATGTGACATATAGTGTTTTTCTGTGACATATAGTCTTTTCCTGTGACATTTAGTGTTTGTATGTGACATATAGTGTTTTCCTGTGACATTTATTATTGTCCTGTGACATTTCGGATTTTCCTGTGACAGTTTGGTGTTGATTAGAATATGTCGCTTATACATTGATTGACTTCTACATTTTGTAGTCGGAAAATTTTTGAGGTTGAAGACCACACTATATGCAGATATGATATGCTACATCTTCTATGTGGTGGAAGATTAAAGGATGAGGTTAGTTTTTGTTTAAGTTGCGGTGTTAATCAAGTTTTGCACAATTACAATAACTTATTACATTTGCAATCATCAGATCATTGAAGCTCTGGTTGCAAGTCTTCGAACATGGCTCAAGCTGCCAATAAATGCCCATGTCGAAAGAAAATACGCTATTGTCACGTCGTATTTTAGTGTGAGTAATGACGATCATAATACAATTTGAGTTGCTAACTGCTATTGTCACGTCATATATATTGCATTTATATGACTTTCTTTTGCTTGCTTTATTTTCTGTTTTCAACAGATTTGGTTGCTAACTGCTTCAAATTTGGATGAGCGCAATGTCTATATAAATTACATAAAGAAGCATATTGATGAAGGGAAGGATGTGTTGATAATTCCAATATGTCACGCTGACCATTGGCATGTCCTTGAGGTCAACTTGGGGCAAAAAAAATGCAGACATTACAGCTCCGCTGACCACGAGGCATGGGCTAGAGACGTGTTGACCATCCAACTTTTTTTAGATAGGATGGTGAGTGGTTTCGATCAGGCGTCGACATTCAAAGCATTCCAATATAAAGCAGTCCCTTGTCGAACGCAAAAAGGCTCGTAAGTTTCTTATACTTAACCATGAGATTGTTGCATGGCTTGTTGTATGGCTTAGTGACATTGTCGGTGCAAATATTGATGTGATATTTGCGGACTACAAGTGACTTTTGGGCATGTTATGTGACAGTTTAGTATGCAGTGTGACTTATGCTGCTATTATGTGACATTTTGATATTGTATGTGACATATTAGGTAACTGTGTTTTATTCTCGTTACCCGTTACATATCCTGCTATTAAGTGTTATGTTATATTTTTACAGATATGATTGTGGCATACATGCGTATTTTTTCATTAAGGCGATCCTTGAGGGAAGGGAGGTGATGGACATTGAAGTCTTGCACAGGGAGTCGTATATGCTGCGGGCTGGACTTGCTGCTCAAATTATATGTGAAGGGCGTGAATGGAAAAAGCTACGGTTGAAATTAGACAGTGATGATCCAGAATATCTATTGTACTTCGGGGATAGTGATGCACCTATGATTGAGTGGAAGTATTAGACTCTAGATGTAATTGTTTCATTTGTTGGATGTCCTGTGATGGATGTTGGTCGTTTAACTACTGTTTGTAAATGATAACCAGTTTACTAACATAGATGGATATGACCTGGTGATCTTTTCTTTACCATATTAAAGATGAACATGATCTTGGTGCCGTGTGTGACTTTTGGGTCTGCTGTGTGACATTTTAGAATGTTGTGTGACTTCTGCTCTATTTATGTCACCTGGTGATATTCATGTGAGATTTTGGTGCTGTTATGTTGCTCGGTTATAGAGATTTTTTTGTCTTCTACATGCGTATTTTTCCATCAGGATGTTAATGTCACCAGAATGCTATGTCACATATAAGTAGTGCTGTTATGTTGCTCAGTTTGATATTTTTCCATCAGGATGTTGCTGGGTCCTCGAGGGACGGGATGTTATGTCACACAGAATATCAAAAAGGCAAAATTAGTAAATGTCGCAACAAAATAGCGCAATTATCTATAACATATTTAATCTAAACAGGTAATACGTCACACGAACAGGTGATATGTCACATATAAGTAGTTAATGTTGCCCAAAATGTAATAAATTTCATTTACATGTAATACGTCACATATAAGTACAAAATGTCACAACAAAACGACAAAAGTAACCTGTAACAGAAAATAATCACAAAAGAGTCCGCAATCTGCCAGGAAACGTTAATCTTGGATAGGTTCAGTGCATGTGGCTCGGTTATGTCCTTCAGCGTGACATCTTGAGCATCTAATTGC